>VWZK01021763.1:0-43419 GCA_013396935.1 Baryphthengus martii | reverse complement strand
ACCATATACCATGTGCTTTAGAGTGAAATTCTACCCACATGAACCCTTGAAGATTAAAGAAGAGCTCACCAGGTATTTTTTTCTTTTGCTTGTCTGTGCACTTAATGTACATAGTCAACAAGTTCAAAATAAGACAGTTTGTTACACAGGGTAGGGTTCTTAACAAATGGGAGTTTAATCCTTCCTGCTAGCCATTGTGAATATTCTGTTGTTCTGGGTATTTTTCAAGAAATGTATGTCGGGGAAAACTGTAGGAAAGTAACAGTCTTTTGATCTCTGCATCATCTATGCAGGACTGAACATATGCCTTGCTGTGTTGTTGGTCAGCATATCACACTGCTCACCAATAGTTGTGTGTTGCACAAATATAGAGCACCTGAGCACTTGTTTCCTTGCATTCTTCTTTGATGCTTTCCCCAAACCCTCCACATTCTTATGCTCACAAGTCACTTCATGAATGGGAGTGATCCAATTATCGTTGGTCTTATATTGAAAGTTTCAAGAACAGCTTGCATTCTGCTGAATGGTGACTTTATAGTTTGTATAGAGCAGATGGAAGATGTAATTCATATTATAGCTGTTTATCTTGGGTAAATTACTGAAGCTGTTTAGCTGAGTGAACAGGTTGTAAACCAGGAAGTCAAGGGATTTTCATTATTTGTTAGTGATTGTTCTTGGATGAACATTTTGCTTTTTATGAGCCAGAGTATAAACTTCGTATAGAGTGTCCTCATTCAGGCGCCTTAATTAATCAATTTTTTTTTATTTTCTTTTTTTTTTTTATTAACTGCTTGGATAATCTCCCAGGAGAAGTTTTTTTCAAAATGCAAAGCATCTAGAATTAGCTCACTGAAGTGTATTGTGCTGTCAGTATGTTTTAGGCTTTACTGAAACATTTAAAATTAATTTTTAAAGTTAGACTGATCTGTGAAAATTGTTATATGATCTTTTGTTAAAACTAATGCTATTAAGACCTTAAAAAGGAGAAATAATTTCTCTTCTCATAAGTCCAGCTTGTCCACATGACACCTTTTTGTATTTGATCAGTTTTATAGTTTCCCAATGTTGCTATTTGGGAATCTTTGTTTTGTCTCTGCCAAGGTCTCTTATACGATAACAAGGTATGGGAAATTCTTCTGAAATGAGCAAGTGAAGTGCAGTCATCCAACATGCCTCTGAGAATTTGCTTCATCAAATCGTCAGATTCAAGGGGACGCTGTAAACTGGCTTTATTTATTATTTATTTTTCTTGAATTGCAGTGATTGGTGAAATTCAAGAAGAAAAAGGTCCATTAGTATTTGATAGAGCACAGTCATTAAACCTTGGTAACTAGATGGCTTTTTGGTAGTGTTTGTTTTTTTTTTTTCTCTTCTACTCTGTTCACTGGACAATCACACTTGTTGCAATGTGTGCTTAAGATTATTTGAAAATAAATTAATAATATTTTCATCCTTTGCCTTGAAAGCCGTTTGTACTTCGTAGCTGTATATACAGTCAGATGAGTCACAGTGCTTTGCATTTCTGCTACTCTCCATGGCTTGGCATGTCAGGGAGCTGCTTTCTTCTTCAACAGTGTAGAAATCTGATGGATGTGTGTAGTCCCCACTTAGATAATGAAATTAAGATACAGTAAGACATCCTGTCACATTGTCATACTGCTCTTTGGTTCAGAATATTAATTAATCCTGTCTAAATCCCCCATGTGGATTATTGTTGATGCAGTCTTTATAAAAGCTTTATAGGAATAAATCTTTAATAAACTACCTTAGGGACATCAAAGAGATGTACAGATGTTAAAAAGAGCTGTTTTTCCTGCTCTTCTATAGCAGCATATGACGTAAAAAAAAATTAAATCATCTATTTAGTACATGAAACTGTGTATGTATAGGGTAAATTTTTTTATTTCAGTGAAAATAGCGTAACATGAATAGAAATACTATTCGTGATTTAGACATCACTTGCAGGAAGAAAACTGAGCATTTGTTACCTGAGGTTACTGCTGCTTCATTTCTGTCCTTCCTTTGGTAGCCTGGACTGGATTGTAATCCTTGAGTTAGTCTGGGATTTTACAGGTGGAACTATTTTCAGGAAATTAAAATGGTGAATGGCCTAGCTGAAGTCATCCTTCTGTCTATGATATATAGAAAAAACACCACAATATAAGAGCCTGAAAATGTGTGCAGATCGAGAGTACAGAGGCCAAGAGTGCCTTGGGCAAAGGATTCAAGCCATGAGCTTGCATGTCACTGCCTTTCGTTCCACTGCTAAGGATGCCTGTGAATATCTTCCATCAAACCATACCATTCCAGCTGCTTACTTTCATCTTCCCTCATTTTAACAATTGCTTCCATAGCTATGATTTTGAAATAAAATCAGTGCCTGACTCTGGATGGTAAAGCCCTTTGAGGCATGATTGCTAAATAAGAAGTTCTGTGGACTCAGAACAAAATTTCCACCCCTCACTCCAGGAGGGTTCTGCGCAGTCCTTAATCACTGTTTTCTCTGGAGTCAGCTGGTATTAGGCCTTGGGGTTTGTCGTCTTGAGCTCTCTTGTTTCTCTGATAACAGGCTGCTTGAAACCCGACTTGTCAACTAACTCCAAATCTTAATGCACTTCAGTTCTTAAAGTTTTTAAATCATCTCCTGAACTTCTTTCAACATGGATTTAGAAGATCGGCCTTTATTTTTGGACATACTGCTTCCTTAGCAGGGCCAGGAGGCCATACGTGTTTGAAATACACTTGAAAAAGGCTAAATACATACCTTTGCATTCTAATAGTTAAACTAATCAGAAACTTTTCCAGCGCCTTTTGAAAAATACGTGATGAGAAAGTAGTGACGATTTAGCTTATTTTTGAAATGATTTGGCCTCTGCATTTATTTCAGGTGCACTGGAGGCCCAGCAGGTTGCAACAGAAATGGTGAATATGAATTTTTGAACACCCTGTGTCATCTTTTAAACAGAGAGAGGTGCTCAGAGTGGTGTTCCTCTATGCTGTGGCTATCTCTGAGGGTTTGACCTGCTTCATGTGTAGCACAGATGTCAGGAAGATGTCAGGCTTTTCTGAGTGGTACGTCTGTGCCTTTCTAGTTCTGATTGTCTAGCACTTACAGATGTGGTGTAAAGTCAGAACAAAGTGCTTCAGTTTCAGAAAACACCATTTAACTGGCTTCACTGAGCATCCCTAATGAGAGTAATAACTACTAGCTTTTAGTTAGGCAATAGCAACATGACAAGTAGGTCCTCACATCCCCCTTGTTCCCTGCCGTGCATATCTATAAAACACAATTTCAGTTTCTTTTTTTTTGACTATTACTGCTAATTTTTTTTTCAACTTTTTTGGTGAATTCCAGTTGTTTTCCAAAGAATATGATAGGCTTGGTGATGAAAGCAGGTTTTCTTCAGCTGTATGTATGGAATCTTGTAGAAAAAGGATATTCCAGAATTCACTATGGTGGTCAAGATTATTCTGCTAGCTTGGTATGCAAAGATATGTATGTGTATAATTGCCATGAAGTAAGTTGTAGCTACAGGGGTCATTCAATCCACGGTACATGCAACATCCCGCTACATTCTCTGGAAAGCACAGATATTTTTGTTCTGTGCCCCTTTTCACCATCCCTTGATCTCAGGTTCAGAGCACTGAGAGGGTCCATAACTGGGAAAGCCTGAGATACTGCACATAACACAGTGGGAACAGTCAAGGAAGTGTGAACAGATGGAGCCAGAGACTGGTCATACTTGGGCACGGATTTTTACTATGTTATTTCTTTTCAATGTTCTTGTTTAGGTAATAAATAAGTCAGTGTTTGTTCTTTCTTATGTAATAAAGCAGCCCAAGGCCTCATGCCTTCTTATCTCCAAATCCTTATGTTGTACTGTGTATGTATAATTAAAATGAGAGAATATAAAGTCATTTGGAATCCCAAAGGAATGATCTAAAATGCTACAGATAATACTGTTATCAGCAGTAATCCACGATTATTGTAGAAAAAAACAGACCTAAAAGAGGGCATGGGTGCCTAGATGGCAGAATTAACCAAAGAGGGATTATTTCAACTAGCTTTCATCATGCCCTTTTTTACTAATCCATATTTACTAATCCAAGAAGCAGCTATTCAATCACTAGGCTATCATAAAACAGTGTAATGAGTACTTTGATACAAGAAAAAGCAGATAAAAAAATGTTATAACTGGAAGTGATATAAAATAACAAAGACATGGCAAATTCAAAAGCCCTGAGTGAGCTAGCTTGGGTGAGGAAGAACAGTACAGCTGCATGCATGCAGTGCTTGTCTAGTCCTATCTCAAACAGCTGTACTTGATGTTGCCTTGTGCTGGAAGAGCACGGTGCTTTTCCCTCCAGAAGCGGGAAGCCAATCAAGGACGATAGTGCTCCAGCTGTTTGTTAATGCTTGAATATCAAACCATTTATTTGCAAGTCTTGCAATATGTTCATCCTTCCAAGGGTGAGCCAATATGAGGTTGGCCTCTGCTGCTAATCCCTGTTCCAGGCACCATTTAGGAATACTCCTGCCTCTCTGTGTACCCTGTCCTGCTTTCCCTCAGATGTGCAATGGCAGCTATGTTTTGGTGCCTCTGCAAGTCCACTTGTCTCTTTTGGCTTTCTTGAGGCCATATTGGCAGTTGGCAAATGAGTTTATAGCTTTAACAGTATTGGATGCACAGTCAGATTGAATAGCATAGGTCTTAAAAATGAGAGTTAGTAAGAGAACCTAGCTCTGGCAGGCTTGCAAATAGGCATTTGGGGCATGGAAAAAAAAATTATCCAGGAGAGTCCTGGATTTTTTGGTGGAACTTGTGCCAGTGGGAAGAGGAGACCGTACATGTTCAGAGGTACTCTTGTAGAAGGGAAAGGCAGGAGGGATGAGAATGCAGTTCAGTTGAGGAAGCCTGCAAAGGAGAATCTATTCCTGTGCCATGGTGTGACTTTTATGTATTTGGTAACCAAAACAAAGCTTGTCCCTTATCACTCTTTTGTCCTCTGTATTCATTGGTGAAATGAGTTCTCCTGTAGCAATAAAGCTTTTTTACCCCTGTAGCCAGTGCTGTCAAGCAGCTGGCTGACATGGTAATTTTTCACATATTTCCCTTTTCTCTTGCAAAGACCGCACACACTATACTGCAGGCACTGGCAAGCTCCAAAGCCAGCAAGACAAGCCCACATATTGCTATCTCTACGTGGCAGTCATCATCCTGACCACAGAAATAAGATATTTGAGATTTGAGACTGGAATGCTATTATTCAAATGACCTTCTCGCCCTCACCTCAGGGCAGAAAATGGACTATTTCTTACTGAGGCAATAGTTCTGATGGCTTTGAATTTTTATTTATTTTTTTTTTTTATGCATGGATCTAGAGCTTCTCTGATGATTTTGGCAACCTAGGAGGGACATAGGTTCAGGATGGAGTTATGGGGTGCTGCTGCTTCTGTCATATTTGAATCTGTAGCACTAGTACATCTTTCCAGAAGACATAGAACAATGCAGGTGGTTCTTCCTAGAGTGTCCTGTTAACATAAAAATGATCATATTGTTTCCCAAATAAATTAACAAGATATTTCCTACTACTTCTGACGTGATATATTTTAAGACAAATACGTGTTTGAATGGAGATTATGTTTTGAAGTCATGATGGCTGTGCCCCCAGTTCCAAATTCCTCTGCTAAAATGTGATTTATGACTAATTAGATTGTTGTGCTAACATCACTGTGACATGCTAACTGCCATATCTGTTTTACATATGCTATGTGGGGTTTAAGTCATGTAATGTGAACAAAACTTTCATATTTTTCCAACAAAAGCCAAGAAAGCAAATAGATGATCTCATCCTCAGTCAAATTCACTAAAAAAGTTTCTTGAATTATTATATTAGGAATTTTCAACAGTTACATTCCTGCCTATTCATTTTAGTTTTATTTTCTGAATCTGTTGCTCATGAATTTCTCTAATTATTCTTTTTTTTGGACTTAGTAATACTGTTTTCCTTCATAGCCTCTGGAGGCAGTTAGTTCACCACCTGCTATATAAGGTACTTTTGCCTGCCTTAAGCAGTTTCCCGATTTCACTGTCTTTCCCCTAGCTCTAGTAACGCAGGATTCAGTGAATAGCAGTTCTGTGTTTGCCTTTCCCACTACCTTCAAGATTTCATAAGACTCACTGTTGTTCCTACTGAGTCATTGTCTTTCCTTTTAAGGGAGGCTCTATCCTCTCATTTCAGTTCTTCGTCTATCAAGCTCACTTATGTCCTACTTAGGATGTAGAGGCTAGAGCTAGGCAAAACATTCAAGATGTGATTATGCCAAGGCTTTAAATAGTGGCAAAATGCCCCTCTGTCTTGTTCACAATATCTTTCCTGATAATACCTAATGTTTTATTAGCTTTTTTGGCTGCTGCTGCACCCTAAGTTGATGATTTCAGAGACCTGTCTGTGATGACGCCAAGATCTGTCAACTCTGTGTTTTATCAGTAGCTATTATAGCAACGGCTTTTCTTTATGTCAAAACACTGCTCAAATATTTGTAAGGAGACAAGCGATGCTTTTTAGAGAATATACTTACTTTTTTTCTATTACACTTATCTGGTTAGCACTATAAAGCATAGAAAAGATGGTCTTTTACTTGTTTTATTACATGCTAGTGTGTAGTAGTTAGTGTTTAAGTTAGATTCATAGACTTTGGCAGGAAACTAGTGCTTCTGCAGTGTACTTGATATCTACTGTAGAAAACAGAATGCAAAATTAGTGTCTAGAATAAAATACATAAAGAACTCATAAGTTCTGCATAGGGATGAGGTGACCCTATCCAGGAGTATTGTAAGTATTTGTTCTCTGCTACTCTGCGCCTGAGTATGCACAGTAGCATGGGAAAGAGCAGTGCAGTCAAAAGTTAGACACTGTGCAAAGATGACAGTTTTTGAAACATTACTAGGTGTCTTGAGGTGACAATGTCTGGCAGCTAGAAAGGCTGTGACAACACTAAGAGAAATGCTTGTTACTGTAACAAAATGAGTGAAGTTACTTGAATTTAACAAGTCAAACGCAAAAATGACTGTGTGGACAAACCACAAAGTTTGGCAATGGGAAAGCTTTCTTGCCTCATTGAACATCTCAAAATAGATAAATTGACTGTGAAGCAGTTAGCAATGTGGTCTGCAGGTGTCATGAAGCCTGCTTACAAGCAAGAATAGATATTGCTGACCCTTCATCTGCAGTTGTGGGAAGGGCTTGGCCAACCTGAACGTGAGTCATTTGTAATACAAACAGCCAATAGAAGGAAATGAGGTTATTCCAGTGATAGACATTTGTGAGGGTAAGCTCTGAAGCATCCATTTACTAGCTTGCTGGTAAGCCTGAGTACTTAGAGCTGTAAATCAGGCTATAAAGTTGTACTAGGGCTTGGAAAAAAATGCTGTAGTGGAAGGACATGAGAAGCAGCAAAATCAGATCTGATTTTACAAATGTAGTTTTTGTAAGATCTGATTTCTTAAAGTGTTGGCTATTTTAAGTACATGTATAAACCTTACTGAATTCAGCAGACAGCTACACATTCATAGAGCTTTCCTGACCTATGATACAAATTACTTTATCAGGATTATGGGAAGTGCCTGAGGTTGAGCCAACCTTTGGCAAAGCTTGCAACATTGACTTTCCGTCCAAAGTGCATTTATCTCCTTCATCCGAAAGAACTCCTTAATGTTGTCGTCTTGTTCCAGACTACTCTTCTTGCTTTGAAGATGAACAGCATCTCATGCAGCTTGCTGTGTGGTTTGTCTCTGAAAAATACATTCAGACTCTCTGATTCTGCTCTGCATGGATATTCCCCTGTCCTTCTAAGTACAAATGGTTCCCTTGTGTGCCAGCTAACAGTCTCTCCAGTCTCCAGTATGAACTGTGCTCTGTGCCTCTTTTCCCTTCCTGACTGCTGCCTTCTGTCTCGGAGATATTTTCTTGGATTTTTTTCTTTTTTTCTTTCCTTTTTCTCTCAGAACTGGAATAATTCTTTGCTAGTGAAGTTTTAAGCCATTTGATTAGGGATTTCAATAATTAAATGCATGCAGCAACACAGTAACACAGAACCACAGCAACAGAACATTATAGAATGAACAATTTAAGAGACACCTCACAAACAGCCAATGAAGCATTGCAGCAGCAAACTCTCTGGAAGGAAAATAGAGCTTCTTCCTCAGACTAGCAAGTGCTAAGGATTATCTATTTTAGTGGAAAGCCAGATGAATAACATCTATAGCCCATATTTGTGTTAGAAACTAGTCTGCATGATGGCTTATGTTCAGCTCTGTCATGCCCATGATCACTGGGAAGAAGTCAGCTCTGAGGCACAAATGTTCTTTTCCTCTAAAATTTCCTCTCTGGTTACTCTTACTTATTTTCTGTTAACATACTGCTCAGTAAAAATTAAATATGTATTTGTGTTTTCCCAGTTGTTACAGAAAGTATTTATGTAACAATTGGGAAACAATTTCTGTATTAGGGAGGCAAGACAATGAGCAATGTGTTATGCTGAAGTTATAGAACAATTACAAAATAAATTTTCTGCAGTTTTAAAATTCTGATTATTGGAGAGGACTGGCAGCATCAAGGAGTGTCCTGAAGGTCTGCAGAAGCCACTGAGTCTGACAGCACCCTCTGGATTGTTGGCTTTATCTGGCTAAAGCAATACTTAAATGGTGTATTTTCCCAGACGGGTGGGTAAATCTGCTGAATGGTACAGCTGTAACCAGCTAGGTGGCTGGGAAACGAGCTGTGAGAGAGTCACTGGGCTGTGAGTTGGTCCATCTCTGGGAGCCTGCTCTTTGGGGGAGAAAACAAAACAGAAAATATTGGCCTCATGTCCACCCTTCTCTTCTTGCTATTACAAATAATGCTGCTTTGTGATAGAAGGTAGGGATCAGATAGAAGCCCTTTTTTTCCTTCTCCTCAGTTCTTCTAGACAAAAAATAGCTCTGAGAGGAATGGGAGAGGTTCCCCTCAGGCAGGTCCCTGTGCCTGCCACCCCCCTGGGCCTCCAAACTTCATCCACTGTGGTCAATGTGCTGTTCGCCTGCAGAGGTGGATAGAATTTTCCTTATATAAACCTGTATTTAATGAGAGAGGTTGTGCTCAAACTTATGTTGCTGTAATTTATTTCACATTACTAACAAGCATTGTAACAGTTGTCCTTTTTAAATAAAGCACTCTCCATGCTATCTCATGGTGGATTGTTGTTAATTCTCCTGTCATTATTTAATTGTTATTGAGACAAATCTCTTGTCTTGCATCTAGTTTTCTCTGTGGTTGCACTGTGCCTTTTTTTTCCTGCCATTTAAGGTAGCAAGAGAGATCCAGAAAGGTGGCACAGCTGTTCTCACACCAATAAATTAAGTCTGTTACTAAAGGATGCCACATTCTTTCTTTCTTTCTTTTTTTTTTTGGTTTTATTTTNNTTTTTTTTTTTTTTTTTTTCTTTTTCCCAGATACCTCTTATATCTACAAATAAAAAGGGACATATTCCATGGCCGCTTGCTGTGCTCTTTTTCTGATGCTGCTTACCTGGGTGCCTGCATTGTCCAAGGTAAGTACAAGCAGCAGATTTTTTTTTAAATACTTGATTCATAGTGTTCAGTATAAAGAGAAACTCAAAACTGTTGGGGGAATATAGTAGAAGTTTTTTGATTATACTGGTTTTTGTGCGTTGACATGCAGTATAAAGTGTTTTAAGTAGTTCAGCCATTTAGCCACCTAAAAACAAATTGGAACTTAAAACCAACAGGTTGTCTTTGCATTTAAGAGAAAAAGTATGGCACCAATTTCAGATTCCAGTTGCAAATAAAGCAAAATTATAATCTGAATCCTGAATGTAGATGTAGCCTATTTCATTTGAACTAAGCAGGAAGAAGTGACATTCAGTGGCTTTTCTTACATGTGATAAAAGGCCTGTGCAATCATGGAATATCTGGAAAAAGTAGTAGATGTAGTTCAAGAAGAATGTCTTTGGTTTAGTTCTCCTTCTCCTTTCTTTTTTTGTTTTTTTTATTCTCCTCTCTCCCTCTCCCTCTGCCCCCATCATTTCCTTAGGGCCAAATTCAGGTACATGTCTTGGATTGCACACAGAGAAATGTGTGATTAGGAATGTCTGATTAGGAACATCGTATGTGTGGAGTTCCCTTCACTCGGCCATAACACGAGTGAAACTCTTAATGCATTGTAAGACAACTTATCCAAACCAAGACCAAGTCTAGACCTTATTAAAAGAGGCTTATTTAGGAAGTTGAAACACCAAATGCCATACTTGGATACCAAAGTGACCTTAAGTAATGTTACAGCCTGTGTTTCTTTATTAGAATAGAATTAAACAAATCTATATAACTGGGGATAAATTGGTGTAAAAAAGATGAGAATCTGGAGTGCATGATTTTATTTCCTCCTAGTATCAGAATGACAGATACTCGGAGGGGAGAACATTTTACTTATGTCTCTGTTTTACAGAGTATGTTTCTGCCACAGAAGAGAATTTAGCAATCACTAATTACTACTGCAGTTAATAAGCAATGAACTTGCTGAAACTCATTGATGGAAGTGGCAGTTATAAGGATTTTGTTGTTTCAATTAACTATTAGTTATTCAAAGTAGCATTTCTTGAGAAATGCTGAATTGGTACTGATCATGGAAGTTATCTTGAATTACACTTTATTCCTTATTAATTACTGTTGAAATTGATTTTTTTCTGTTTTATTTTGTATTTTGGATCTGTTTAGCTGAGCTTGGTGATTATGATCCTGATGAACACCCAGAGAATTACATCAGCGACTTTAAGATTTTTCCCAAGCAGTCACAAAAGCTTGAGAAGAAAATAGTTGAAATGCACAAAAATGAATTCAGGTAATTTAGAATGCTGTTTGATAAAGAGACGACAAAAAAATACTTTTATCTGTTTCCAAGTAGTGCATGCTAATTTAGGAGAAGGGTGTTCCTTGGATTATAACAGGTGCTCTACCAATATATCTTCTAATATACTGTATTTGAAAATATGGTTTCAGCTTAGTGAGTTTTCTTTTCCTCTTAACCTTCATTAATTGTAGCTAATTCCTGCATATGTGCTGGTAATTTAGACTGCATTTGCTTGAGACATAGTTCTGGTTAGTGGGAGCAGCTCAGATCGTGAGTGCTGCTCTCTTGATTAGTGGAATAATGTCTTTCATCTAGGGATCGCGCTTACGTCTTGTCACAGTTTAGGGACCAAAACCAGTCCTCAAACCAGGACACGTCTTTTGCTGTGAAATTTCTGTACGTAGTGCAATTATAAAACTCTTGATATTTACCTGACTGAAACTGTAATAAAGTTATTTTATCTGTAGGTTGTTAACTTAGTGGTGAATTGCACAGAAATATATTTAAATAACTTCTTTGGAAGACCAAGGAGGTGAGATTCAGAATTCTGCATGCTCTTTTTCTGTCCTGAACTTTCAATAGTGTGACAAAGGTGAATGGAGAAAGATAGGTTAATCAATCTTTTGGTTTCAAAGTTGAATGTGTCTCTGAAGTATGGTGTTTCAGGAGAGAAGTAGCAGTGCATTGTGCAACCATACCCTCTTCAGGACTGTCTGCAAATGACATACACAGTTATCCTGATTGTAGCTTTCACGATGCCCTGTAGTCATTTCATTAGTTGAGGACAGTCCTCAGAAAGCTTGGAGAGGAATAGAATGTGCAGAAAATCAAACAAAAGCAAATAGTTAATTATCTAAAGTGGAAGGATACAATTTGTTCAAAGATTACAAGGCTCTTTGCACTTGCGTAAAACCCCCGCGTTTTGTTCTCACATTGCAATACATGTAAATGCTTTCCTAAAGTTTATGAATAGTATTTACATAAAAATTCAATTGTGAGACACTAAATTCCTGGGAAAAAAAAAAATGGAAAACTAATTTTTTTTTAGAGGAGCATAAAAAAGTGTTAAACACTTCCTCCCCTGCCAGAAGTCTATCAAATATGTTGTTAATCAAAGTACAATATTCATGACAGTAAGCTTGCCAGTATTTATGTGTCTTCTCTTTTTTCCTTCTGAAATCTATATACTTTGTTTATATTTCTTTCAGAGAAACAATGTTTTAAAAGGTATAGCTACATTTAATATTTTTAGAGCAGTCCTGGCTGCACTCTACACAGACCCATAGAAGCAACTTTTTAAAACGGAAAACTTCTCTTACTCTTGCTGTATGGCTTTTCAGCTATACAGTGGCTGCAGATATCAAAAGGATAAATTCAACCTTTAAAAGCCAAGATCTTTCATCAATTAAGTCAAGGTGCAATTGAAAATATTTTGATCAATTCAATCTTTCAAGAACAGGCTAGTCATTTATTTAAAGTTAGGAGAAGTGAAGGAGGGATGGTTAGCCACAGTTAGTGCTTTTTGTGTTTCATAGCCCTAGAAGAGACGTATTTTTCTGTGTTGATTTCTCCCTTTGTGCATAATTCTGCCCACCCATTCTGAATTTAATCTGCCGGTTTCTCAATTACAAATAACCAGGCATGTTTTTTAGCTTGTTTTTTAAACCTCCTTTCCTGTTTGTATAATGTAACAGTAAATGTTACTAGCTTTCACACAGATGCCTCTGGGATTCTGCTAGTCGTGGATTCCTCCCATCAGTGGCTACTCATCATGTGATAATGTTCTCTGAATTTCTTCAGTAGTCTTGGTGAGGGAGAATGAATACACTATTGCCTTTTGGAAATCAGATGGTATCTGCCTGACTTCTTTTGCTTGTGAATCTACAGATTCCTGCAAAGAACTCCGGGAGGTATTTGAGGCATAACTGTAATAATTTAGAGCAGAACTCTACTCGTATATGTATACATACATGTACATGTTCCTTAATTATTTTTCTATTCTATATTTTACCCAGTTATGTTATGAATGTTAGGATCAACGGCTTATAGCTCTTTGCAGCCCTCAGGAACTGTTTTCTTTCTTTTCTGTTGTTTGTTTCTTTGGTTGTTTGGTTGTTGATGTTATTTTTTCACTTATGTCAACATCTGGTGTGCCTTACCTATTTGTCTGGTTACAAAGACAGTTTCAGAGCTGTCTGGATAGCTACTGTCTAGTAATTTTTTACTGTAGCTCTGTCTTCCCAAAATTGATCATCTCGCTACATTTTTTACATCAGACATTCACTAGTCACATAGAAGATTCACCTTTTTTCCCCAGGTATTTAATTCCATGTATCTATTCTAGGAGTAGAGATTAATAAAACATATTTGTAATATAATGAACTATATATAGAGTATATATAGAGAGGTCCAATGCTAGATAATCAGATTTCCATATCCAGCTGGAAAAAGAATATTAGAAAAACCACTGAACTTTCAGACTTCTGCCTGGTGTTGGTCAGCACATCTGTTTCACTGTGTTCAGCAAATTGAATTTTCTGATAATAATAAAAAAATACTCACTAAGCAGCAAAATATTAAAATTCTACAAAAGTTTTTTTTTTTTTCAATAAGATACTTGAGTGATGTGTTAGCTGAGAGCTAATAGGTGAGGATAGCAGGAGAGAGTAAGAGATATTTTAATCCAGCTGCCATTTTACTACCTTCAGAAGAGTTACTTCTGGGTTTCAGCACTGTGAATCAGGCTGTGTGTTTTCTTCACACATACAAATAAATAAATAAAAAAAGACATCTCTCTCCTGGAGCAGGCTCACATATAACCAAAGCCATGTAGCTTGGAAGAGGCCAGTTCTTCACTAAATTCTGTCTCAGCATCCCCAAGGCCTCTTCACTAGCCATGTCCTTTCTTCTCTTCTAGGAGAACACATGTTTTGAAAGGCACATGAAGACTGTTAGGGGAGTGTCTGGCAAGCAGCAAACAGGGTTCTGTGACAGCTGCCAGTGTCTTAGTGACTCATCTTGTGTCATTTAGAAGGCTTGTCCTTGTTAATTAAAACAGATGTTTGACATTGTGCCCCTATTTCTTATCCTTTGTGGCAGTGAGAATATCACTGAATTTTATCAAAGTGTGACCTCTTCTGTGACTTTCCACTGCACCTAATTGCAAAAATATAAATGTGACAGACAAAAATGCATGTCAGCTTTATTGAGCTGTGACTAATTGTCTTGTGAATTTTAATTAATTATTCTTTCCTCATGGAGGAAGGGAGAGGTACAGGAATAATTTCATTCAGCCTTACCAGTGGTAGGGCAAACACATTCCTTGATTTCATCATCATACATATTCTCATTTTGCTGTCATTCCAACTAGGGCCTCTTTTGAAATATTGGTATACTGCTGGGAGGCAAACGGATAGTGCTCTTACTACTTAAAATCTGTGAGGATGCACTAGGAACTGCTGAGACTTGGAGACTTGTTCTTAAAAGAATACAAAGTTGATTGTTTGGTGGTATGGTTACAGCAGAGCGTAACTTCTGAAATTACTTGCATTTCTGTTTCCCTGCCACTCTCAACAGATTGAAAAAGATTTGGGCCATAAAAATTTAGGTATTCTGTGAATGTGTTCTAGTACATCTTCTTCTTCAAGTGAAATGAATATTAAGGTCCATCCCCAGATTGTTCATTTGCATGTCCCTTATCACTTTTAGTTAGATCTGAGCAAGTATTTGTAAGGTTGCTTTGTAGATCCAAGTTAAAAATAACTTGATTTCTTTTACTTGACTTCCACGCAAATGTATATGGAACCACATATTTACTTGTCACCTGTTTTGACAGTATTAAAGATATTTAATACACTGCACTGTATTTATCCAAGATAAATGAGAAATGTTGTTTGAATTTGATTTGAAAGGAATATAACATTTTTATCCTGTGCTGCACCATCTACACTGTAGATGGGGATTTAAACATTTTCAACTGTCCTTTGCTGCTCTAACTATCTCCTTCACCGTACCATTTGGTTACCGTGGGTGCTCAAACTCTTCCACCAGCAGGAGCACAGGATTTCCCAGTCTCTGCTGATCTGACTCTCCAGCTCTCGTGCAAACACGGAGTTGTCACTGGAGACACTGGCAAACATAACTACAAATGTTACTATCAGCACATATTTTGGGAGGCTCTCCTAGAAGACTTGGCAAGAGTTGCTAGAAAATGCTTCTCTTTGTGGGTGTTAATAGCGTTTGATCCAAGATTAAAGCAATTTCTTGCATGCTGTTGAATACATTAAAAAGTGCTAAAACTAAATTCCCATGTAACAAATCCAAAACAAGGTGGAGCTTCTATTTAATTCAAGGGGTTCTTGCAATTAAAACTAATTATTATTTGCCTTTATACACTTAATGCTGGCAGCATGTTCATTCTATGCTTTATATTTAGCTTCTTGTACTACCCCAATCATATCAGTATCCAACAGCCTTTTATACATGAAGGGAATCTGGTCAGAAGGACATAGTGTGCTCCAAAATTTGAAAGTCACGTTACAGGAGACAGAAGCCCCCTTGCTGGGAACCAAGAATCTATTGAGGAATACATGTAGTGGAGGAGGAAGACTGGAAAGAGCAGGACATAGCCTACGGCAGGGATAGCTGACTTCCAGGCCTAAGGAGCCACAGTCTTTGTAGTTCTCAGCTATACAAAGTCTATTAAGGACTTTGGAAAGCTAAGGAGGACAATGATGTGTAGTGGGAGTTCACAGGCAGATAGTGGTGGTGACAGCTGCTCAGGGTCCCACCTACGCTACAGCCTTAGGCCACACTGCGTATCCTCTTCTTTTCAGCCTTGATACTCCATGCTGGCTCATTTACGGTTTCCCAGTGTAGGCATTTAGATGTATCAAGCAGGCTGTGTGTTGGCATATGTCATTGCAACTTCGAAATCATCTAATTCTCTCTAATTTAGCAAGCTGGTATTAAACTGCCAGTGTGTTTGCTGTAATAGGTGAATAATTTGTTTGTTTCTGTTCTGCTGTATTTTCCCGGTGTGTTCTTTCACTCTGTAATTCTGATCAGTTGTAATTTGACTCAATTAGATGACGGCAGTATATATATATTAGAAGTCTGAGACCAGGCTTTTCTGGTCACCTCATCCTTTTCTTGAAGAGTGATGTTTATGTTGCTTTCCTCAAAGCTTTGCTCTTCTGAACCATTCTTTTTCTTACAGAAATGTGCCCAAAACCTATTAAAATTAAGGAGTCATAATTGGAATTCTGAATGCACTTACTGGAAAATGGTAAAAGCGAGATTCTGTTTTGTTGGATTGGTGTTTGCATGGCACAGAATTTCCACAAGCTTTGTGGTGAGGAGCAGCTTTGCCTAAGTATAGTTTTAATGGAAGATACGATTGTAGCAGTAATATAGAGAAAGAAACTTCACAGATAAAACAGGAGTCTTTTCCCTCCTCTTTTCCCGAAGGTCTATCTAATACAATGAAAAACTGAAAAGACATATCAATACATTTGATCTTTCTTTTAATGGGAATTCCAAGAAATATTCAGTAGAAAGGATAATCTACTTGAATCGAAAAAGGTAGCTGTTTATATTGTAACATTGTTAGTTTTGTAGCCTAAAGCTACAAAAAAAACTTGTGTATGTGTGTATGCTTCCCCGTCACCTGGGAAGAGTGGCCATAATCATAGTCTACAAATGTCATAGTCTTCTTTATCAAGCTAGTTGTTGCCTGTCTTGGGTTGTGGTCTGGATTTAGGTTCTGAATTTTTAACACACTGCTAAATTCAGATGTCTGTGTGAATTTCTACCATGTAGGGCCTTCTTCATCAGCTGAAAGAACGTATTCTCTCTGTCCCTCTCCTCTCTTCCTACCTTTTCTTTATTTGGGAGAAGGCTTTACAGGCTAGATGTGTCTGGACCAGAAAGATGAATCTCCTGTGATTTTAAAAACAGACAGCTCAGTAGATGTCTCTGTATCATGGGAATAGATTTGAAATTAATACTAGGTAAATTAGAACTGCATCTGCTCTGTAAATGCATACTGTCTGTTGAACAGGCTTAAAGCTGTCTTCATCACTGCATCAATTTATGAAGTAAAATTGAAATACAAATACCTAAACACAGACTTCAGAGATATGTGTCAGCCTGATCTCTGAAGGTACACAAGTAATTAAAAATGTTCTGGCATAAGGCATTATGTAAGTGACACATGTCATTACAGTGTGCATGGTGTAAAATTAAACCCATAAGCATTTAATGGACTCAGTGAAAGAGTTTGGTTCTTGTTTTAAAGTGGTTATTCACATTTTTCTCATCCTAGGATTCTATCTATCTGAGAGAAAAAAAACCTTTGCAATACAAGTTAAAATTGCTATTTAAGTGTTCTGCAGTTTTCTAGGTTTAATATGTTTCAGCAACATTTCATCGGTTTAGTTACTTGCCAGGTGCTTTCATGTGCAGGCCTGTTTAAAGGCTGTTCTCTCCCTAATGCCGATGGCCCAGGCAGTTCTGAGGGGAGCAGCACTGCTGCTTGGGCAATGTACAAAGCCTGGCCTAGCTGTTCTGACAAACTGAGCTGCAGCCCGCAAGACAGTTTTGTTGACCAGTGTCTTCCTTTAGTGATTTTTGTTGAAATTTTCACCACCGTTGTGCTACTGTCCCCAGGACAGCTGAAGCACTGATAATTGTAGCAGTTTTTTGTTTCAATACCACAGTCTTCCTTAGTGCTTTCATCGTGACTGAAAATACTGGCAGACAGACAGTATTTAAAAACATCTCTGCTGTCTTCCAAAATTTCCTGAGCCTAAAGGAGAATTGAAAACATAGCTACTGGAATCTCAACCACCTGTAAAAAGGTTTAAAGAAGCGATGGTAAAACGTCAGCCATGTGGTAAGCAGTTCTATGATCAGTATATGGTGTAGTTAAATGTGTTGATTATGTAGAATTCTGGCTTTTTTTAAGGTTGACCTTGTTCTGCTGAGGGATTTCCTGTACAGGATCTGGGGTATAACAAGGAGAATATTTCATGGATGAAGATGAAATAGTCACTGTGATCTCCTGAGACTGCAGTGAAGTATGTCCATAGTGTCAGGGTAGGGCAAAGGCAGCTTGGTAGATACTGAGCCTATGTTATTTAAAGCTTTATGGCTGGTTCTTTTCCTTGGTTTGCATGAAGGTGAATACATAAAGTTTCTAGCGGCCACATCATTATGTACATACTTATTTATTCTTTGAATGAACTACATTGAAACACCCTTCAGGTGATAAATACCCAGAAATTAGTTGTATGTGGGGAGTGCTTAAGTACAGCCTTGCTATTGTGTTCTGCAGCAAGTAACTTTGACATAGAGATGAAGCAAAAAGCATAATTATTTCTTGTAATATTATTATTAGTATGTTAATAGTAGTATCTCACAGCACTTTATGTCAGTATAAGAATCAGAAAAGATAGATTAAGTGACTTCACCAAGGTCACTCAGGAAGCGAGAAACAGAATAGCACTGAAAATACTTCTTTGCTGTTACTGCTGTATGGTCTTCTCTGCTTGTTAAAAGGAATTAATGCTCAATCTGATGCTATCTTGTCCTTGATTTAAATACTGAATTAGTGACTAACAGTGAAACAGATACATACCACAAAGGAAAGGTATGAAGGGGACAGAATTGGGGAGTGAATTGGTGTGGGCAGCCAGCAGATCGCTGCTGTAGCACACCCTGGAAGTGTTCCTTGTTGAGCTTCCTGGCATTTGAAGTGCTTCAGAGCTGGGCTCCCTGTGAGGAATAAAATGAGCTTGTACATCCTCTAGTTTGTATTTCTCATGAGCCTAAAGGAAAAAACGGAGTGTGATGCAGACTTCTCAGTCTTCTATTAAAGTCTTTATTTCATTAAAGTTTTATCAGGAGCTTTTAGATTGATTGATTCCTAGGTTGAATCATTAATTCATAGCTGGTAACTGTGAAGCTCTGATTTCACAAGTAATCCACATTTTACTGGATTTTTCTGTATAATGGCTTCTTTTACTGGTCCTGTCCAAAAACCTTGGGCATGCTGCAGCTAGGTGCTGTAGTGGCTGCAAAATAAGGAAAGAAATACATCTAAATACAGACTGAAAAATTTGGGAAGTCATATAAAGTCAAAGGGCGTGAATGCACAGAGAGACCTGACTTTGCTGAGAGAATGGAGTTACAAAGCACCAAAGATGCATTGTCTAAATATTCTCTGGTTTTCCACTGTAAGAGGCATTGGTTGGAACACTTGTGTAAGTGAGAAAACTGCATTTTTTTGTAAGGTTGTTTGTACAGTACAGAAAGAATGAAGGGTTTTTAACAAAGCAAATCAAAGGCATATCTAGTGTTAAATCAGTGACTAATAAAAATCAATGTTGACTTTTCGTCGTAGATATGATTTACTATAGTTGTGTTTTTATTTGGTAAGGAAAATATCATTGCTAAGTTACCAATGTAAAGTACATTATAAAGGCTTGAATATTAATCCCTTGATAAGGGATGGATGAGAATTTTTTCATTTGATACTGCCCTTGACTCTTCTGCTTTGTGATGTTCTTTTAGGCTTTGCACAGTAGCGATTTGATTGGTCTGTAATCTGATAAGATCAAACTTGTCCATGTCTTGTATGTTTTTTTTTCCCCAAGTACCACAGCTTGTTACACTTGATGTGCACAAAGACAGCATAGGTTCAGAGGCTGTAAATGAGGAGAACATGCTAATTCTTTTCTAATGTGTCTCTTTAATAATAATTGCAATTTAATATTCTTTTTTTTTTTTTTTTTCGAAATGCCAAAACCCCCAAAGCATACGTGTTCCAAATTACCACTTTCTTTGTACTTTCAGACCAGAAGAGTGACTGCTTTCCTTTGTACCAAAAAGATGGGAAAAAGATGTATTTTATGATGTTATTTTTCTGGAAGGCCAAATTTCTAATAAGCAATCAAACTGTCTATTTGTTTGCCTTTTCACTATGCAACATAAGCTGTCTAAGTAATTTAGGACAAGTTATGCATTTACGTTTGCCCTTCACAGTTGGTTGGTACATGGAAAACACTTGTTGCCTTTTTAAGGTGTTTGCCTTTTTTATAGTGTTACAGTTGTGATTACACTTAAAAGTTGTGCTTTATTAGTATTAAAAGGGACAAAAACAGTTTAGTAGAGCCATTAAAGAGTTGATTGAGCAAAACCAGCATTTTTTGTTTGTTTGTTTCTATCATACTGTCTTCCCCTTAAATATTTAACAGTGTAAACCAGATCTATCACAATCACGCACTCTAGTCGTGCAAATGTATAATTAGAATAATATCTGAAACAGTTCACTGACAAACAGGCCTTGTAAATCTGTTAGAGCTTGGTAACAGCAAAAGTTAGAAGAGCAAAAATGAAATAGTGAAACTCACTGTAGAACTCAATTCTTACATGCCATGTTTCAGGCTTTAGTGTAGATTCATGGTTGATTATGAACATCCTAAAAATAGGGGCATATAGTGGAAATGCTGACAGATTCTGAACTATCTTGATGATAACAGGCATGGCTATAATTAGACACGCATCTGAGTAGATAGTGTAATATGATTGCTGCATTTATACTCTGCGCTGGAAGGAATGTTTGTTAATCTGCCTGATACTTTTAAGTAAGTTGGAGAGCAAGAGTTTGTGGAAAAAAGATGCTGAGGTTTATTTCATATTCAGGCTGACATGTAGGTATATGAAAAGACAAAAAATGATTAACTTCATAACATGTTATCTCAGAATTGAGGAAAAAAAAGTCAGAAGTTACCTGAAAACATCAGGCACTATACAATTCAATAGAGATAACCTGTGAAAAAATTTCTATCTGTATATTAGAAACAGAACATGGTTGATACAGTTTGTATTTCAGTAAGAACTTTTATTTCCTCCTTTTTTAGGCATTTAAACTCTCCTGTAAATAGTCTTTTTCTCCTATTTTCTTTTTGCTTTCAAACTACTGTTTCCTTTGTAATTTCAGAGGTCAGAACCCAGCTGTTGCTGAATTTAACTTGCTCCTGAAAGCGTATTCTTTGGAAACTTACGGTGTTGATCCTCATCCTTGCAAGGTAACAGTTCTTTTTGCCAACATCTAATAAAATGTTCTTACTAACACTTGGTAAAAAGCCGTTAATTGAATTGATTTAGCTCTGGTTTTTGTCCATGCACAAATAGGCAGTAATCTATAAAAGATCTTGCCCTGGAACTACATATTACATTTAAACCTTGGAAGAACATTTACTGGTTGACATTTCTGCATCAGTCAAAGGAAAGGTTACTCCAGAGAAGGCAGAACATCACACAAAAATGTAACAGTATCACAACAAAAGCTTTGATTATACTTAATAATTTATTTGTTTTTAATGCAAAGGTTTCTCTAAATACTCAAATTGTGAAATGTTTTGTGTTTGCCAAGATTTTCAGGATTCAGTGTTATTCTTTCCAGAAGATACAACAAATTGTTAGTCCTTGGCAGATTAGTTTTTCAAACACCATCAAATTATACAAATCTTAGGAAGAACAGCAACAGGTGTACAGAAGAGAGAACCAGATAGGTATTTTCATATTCCTCCACTTTGCTGTTTTGTGATACTCTATAAAAAGGTGATTTCTGTTACCAGTTCTGATTATCCCTTAAACCTGCATTTTTAATTACTTGATTTCATTTTCATCATCTGCAGCGTTTGGTTTTAGTGTTACCTGCTCCGTGTTTTAACTCCTGCTTTTACTTTTGCTTGTATACCATCTCATTTAGTAGAACAGCAGTGCTGTCCAGTTACCTGTTGTGGTGAGCAACTTTAGCCAGTTAACTAACATAAAGCTGTAACAGATTCCATATATATATTGCTAGGAATGGTGTTCCTGCCTGAAATACAGAGTCTGGTTCAAAGCTCACCAAAGTTGGCAACATAGTAAACTTTAGTTTGAAATTATACTACAGATTTTCAGGGAGCATCCCAGAGACTTATGTTGGCACTTAAAAATTGAGTCAAACCTGGCTCAGAATTTTCTCTTTACTTGTGCATCTGAGCTTATAGTGTCAGGGTTAATGACCTATGCTTAAGGAAAATTTTTCAGTCTTCTGGAAATGAACTGCAAAACAAGGTGCTTCCCTGGCTCCCTGCCACATGCTCCTACCAGTGCTGTGGCTGCTACTCCAAAACCATCGCTGTTTCTGTTTCCCCATTGGTGGAACATAAGACACAGTAAAACTGACAGAAGTTTAGCAAGGCGAGAGTCTGGAACTTGAGGATAGAAAATCTGGTTAATGCAAAACTCACCTGAATCATTGCACAAAAACTATGAACCAGAACTTTATTGTGGAATTAAAAATGTAAGAAAAGGTCTTTCCTATTTGTAAGGCAAGTATCACCATATGTTTTGGTTTGTACTCAAGAATATTTGCTTAGTGTATGTAGTAAATGCTGTCTGTCAGCAGTACTTTCAACACATCTTGCAGAGGAACAATGTATTGTGATAACTTAAAAAATATCAGTGTTGAGACATATACAAATCCCTGTTTGTAGTTAGCATTAAGAAGGGAGCATACACAGAAGTATGTATTCAACAAAATTAGTAAGTATACTTAAGGATTCCCTCTTGCTATCCGCCACAGGTGGATAGTAACAAAACATAAGTTGCTGTTACTCATCTTAAGGCCTAGAAAGAAATGAGGCCTGTATTGCCAAGAGCAGTCTTTGTTCCTTAGAAGTGTACAATTTGAAGGGAAAATTTGTTTTGAAAAGGGAAACAAAATAGAGGTAATCTGTGGTGGAGTTATTCTATCAGGAAGAAATACCTCACTGGATGGGAGGAAAATTGTATTTCTTTTCTCTCTTTCAAGGACTCAATGGGAACGACTACATTTTTAGGATTCACAGCTGCAGGATTTGTAGTTTTCCAGGGGAATAAAAGAATTCATTTGTTAAAATGGTAAGCATGCACAGTAAGAACAGATTAATATTCAAGAGTCTTCTTTCCTGTGTCTTCCCTTCTTCCTACTGTCTTTACCTGCATTTGTTGTCTTTAAGGTGAGCCATATGAATATTCCTTCTCTTGCTCCATCTTGTTTCTGCTTTAAAGGATCGTAAAAGAGAAATAGAATAATAATCGTTTGGTCTCATTCTGTAGTTCCCAATAAAGGGTCCTTTACCTGGTATACAAAGCCAATCGACATGATTTTACAATACATAAATCTTTGTATACATGCTCCACCAATTACCTATTTCGTTATACTACTAGCTAATTCATCATACTAAGGTGGTCCTACATTTACATTTAGATTATCCTCCTGGAGGTGTGTTTTTTATTGTTAAAATCACCAGAAGTTATGTAGGAGACACCTCAATGTTTTGATCTCTGTCCTAATCTGTCTCTGGTTTACATAAAGACGCCACAATAAGGCATTATCTACAAAAATCGACAGAATTCTACATCTTTAGATACTGCTTTTAATTATTGTGTCTTGTTTCTGATTATTTTAACCTTCGAGGTCATCCTATCCATTAGCCTTAAGAGCCCTTCCATTTTTGTTATTCTGGTTTCAGGTCAGTTCATTATGTGCTTATTCAGCCTAAAAGTTTTTAACTCTTATCCTTCCAATATCACGTCTTCTTTCAGTGAAAATTATTCAACAGGGTGCATTAGCCAAGATAATGTCCAAACCCTAAAATTGAGTAAGCTGATTTCTCAACTACGCCTCACCAGTGAGGCTTATTGGCAAGATCTTGGGAAGAGTTTAGAGTCCACTCACGTCTTTATTTGAGGCTTAGAAATGTTGCTATTTTCTCATCTAATTAAGCTCATTTTGGAAACTATAAAAGAACTTAAGGAGAGGAGGAGGTGAGAATGGCTTTGAATTATTTATTTATTTATTTATTTATTTTTATGTGGACACCTATGCAGTTGTCCTTGGTTTGTGTGGCTTTGCTTTTCTTTTCCGCTGCTGTAAAACATTTGACTTAATTGAGCAGCCTCAGCCATGTTTGAGGCAGGGGTAAAACCAAACTCCCAGCGGTGCTGTAATTGCTGTAACAGCAACTGGCCGTGCCCCTAGCAGTGTGGTGCAGAGTGAGCACAGTCATGCTCAGATGTCAATAAATCTCATTTTAGTTCTGCTTCTAAACAGATGCCAACAGCTGTTACTTAGATGTGTCTGCTCTGCTTCAGCACTCCTAGCCTGTCTTGTGGGAAGAAGATGGGCAGGAGGTAAAGAAATGGTGAGGTTTTTTTTTTTGTGTAGAGCTGGACTCTTTGCTGTATATCTATGGAAACCACCCTGATAGTTGACTAACCTGAAATCCTCAGAGATGCAGTCAGTGTAGTCCTGTCTGTACGATTCAGTTCCCCGTGGAACTCTGGGGACATGTCTGTCAAATATCATCCATTTGTTATCCTGGATTTGCACTGTAGTTTCCCTAGGGTTAATTTCAGGTCATCCTAGTCACAGTCCTTAGGTGGTTTGTGCTTTTAGCATAAGGACAAGGTAACTGTAATGTCAATCTACAGTACAGAGAGGAGAGAATAGCACGTGCCAAGCGCGTATCCACTGTATTATGGGAAATGAGTTTCACAGCACTTGTTTTTTCATGTTACTTTAGAATAACGTGTCCTTTTGGAGATCTTGGTGTATTCATGTAGTATTCACATGAAACAGTGATAGAGGAAGAGCCATTAAGCTGTTTCGGTGTTACACTGTCCATCGGAAGGTTGATCTGGTGAGATTCATCTGATTGCTGTGTACTGCTCCTTTCATTTCTGAGACCTAGAAGGCAGTGCTAGTAGCTTTAAGTGATACTAGCTGAAATTCACTCTATACAGTAGAAATTCTAACATATTTTGAGATTTTCTTTTCAGTAAAAAAGCTTTCTCAACTGGAATTTTTTTTTTTGTTGTTGTTTTTTAATGTTAAGACAAAACTCTTGTCATAAACTTTCAGGGATAACATTGTCCTTGCCTCCAGAACTTTTCCCATTTCGATCATCTGACATCCTAAATCTTTACAGAAGTTTATGAAAAACTACATCATCTCCGTTTTAGCTGTGGTAATGACAAAATTTCCATTACAATTTAAACAGAGGCATTGTATTGCCTTCATAGGGTGCACCACTATTGCCTACATAGATACTACTTTGAACCTGGGTTAATTTGAATTTTGACATAGGTTTGCAACTCATAAGGCCCCAGTAATAAGTGCTGTCAAAGCATTTTTTTTTTTCTCCTTGTCGTATTCTGTAAGTAGCCTTTTACTAAAATACGTGATATGAAACGAAAAATAACTAAGGATAGAGATAACACTATTAGCTTTCTCTCAATTTAATTACATTAGATGTTCCAAGATTTTAAGATATAACAGGAATTGCAAACTGTGTGATAAATACAATGTAAACATAAGCTTCTGCCTGCTTTTAATTTCCTCTTCATTTTCCAGCAGCCAAAGTAAATTCTTTCAAGGTGCATAGGGATGTAAATGAAATACTCCGGACTTATGTTCTTTACTCTAAAGAAAATCACAATATTAAATACTTTAATGCTAAAGGTTGCAAGACTTCTGTTGAGGCTCTTTGTCATTTGATAGCCTGCTTGACTTTGGGAATCAGGAAAACTTGTGTGCAAGTTTCTCTTCTTACCTGTAGAATCTATTGTATCTATTTTTGCTGTACTTAAATGATTTTTCTCTTTCTAGGTGTGATGTCTATAAACTGAAATTTGAAGGGAAGACTTTTTATGTGTTTGGAGCTCAGAAGGAGGTCAGGTTTAATATTTTTACAAAACTCCTGTATTCGATTTAGAATCAACTAAATCATAATATCATTTAACTGAACAAACTTCTAAATAATCAATAATTGTACTTCATATTGTAATTAAAATACAGAATATGAGGAAACGTTGTCAAAACAATGTCTACTTTGCAAAAGACTGAGACATTTCTCACTTAACATTCACGCAGCACTGTATTGTTTACTTATGGATTTGGTCATCTATGTAGTAAAGTTTTAATATATTTTAAGGCACTAAAGCTGTTCCCACCCACTCTAAAACATGAGTGACATCAGTGTATGATTGAAAACTCATGTGAGCATTGATATTTGGATTAATGTGAGGTATTTCAAAATCATCTCAAATCTTCATCAGCTGAATAGGCCGTGGTCTGTCCTAGGTAGTTAGGAGCCCTGTCATTGGGTTTTTGCCATTGAAATGTAATTTTTTTTGCCTACAGTGTGCTATAATCAGTTCTTTCCCTGAGGCAGGGTGGTGCAGCTTGGTTATGGCTTTGGATGCAATCTAGGTGAGGAATAGAGAATGGAGGAAGGAAATAAAGCCAGAGCTATCAGGGGCTGTTAGTGTGCTTGAAAAGAGGATTTCATAGTAGGACACAGGGAATAAGGTGAACTAGGTAGTGCAGCAACTGTGAAATGTGGAATGTTGAAGACAGAGACTTTCCTCTTGTTTTTGGCCTGAATACAGTCAGTACAGATTTCTTCTGCAAGCTGCTTGCACATGTGCTCTTCTTTGCCCCCTCAAAGCATTGTCTTTTAATTCAGAAACATTTGTCTGGGAAATTTAAATATCAGCTATGTATAAGGTATGGGTGAACCACAGATTGAGATTACACAGGATAACTTGGTCTTCAGTGTACCTGTTCCATGGTGATGTTGGCAGGTGCAGCTACTTCAATCTTTTGAGAATGCAACATTTTCATTACTTTTATTTACCTTCTTTTCCTTGCATTTAGAAAAAGGCTGTGCTGTCATTCCATACCTCTACACCAGCAGCCTGCAAGCATCTTTGGAAATGTGGGGTGGAGAACCAGGCTTTTTACAAGTATGTAAACCTAAAGCTTTTACTAAAATAAAAAAAAAAAAGTGCATTTGAGTAGAAGATTGTGCAATGTGAAATGTTCCATTTCATGAACAGAATTCAAAACGCAAACAGAAAATATGCAACTTAATGGGGTATACGATTTCAGTTCAAGACAGTATTGCAAATTGTTTAAAATGTGAATGAGACAGGCGGGTTTTGGCAGTGAATAATTGCAGTCCTTCCAACACATTGGTTTTGCTGCTCTGTAGTGTTTCATTGGAGGGACACAGCACTGTACTCATGCCTGGGAATGTAGTCGTTAATTTCAACAATGCTGTTGAATAACTTGAGAATGGAGGAAACAATCTTTTATGCATGATTATCTGGGCTCTTCTGCTGGTAGGTAATGTTCTCCCAATTGAAACTCAAGGTTTAGTAAGAGCTGAGTGCAAAAAAAAATAATTCTCTGAAATTTTTTTTTTTTTAAAAAGGAAAATGTTCTTAAATACAGTTTGAAAGATATCAGCCATCGCATTAAAAACACCCCTAAAAACCAAAACAAACCTCTAAACTGTCAACAAAAAAGAAGTATCTTCCTTCCTATTCCCTAAAAGAGAACCTGAAAATAATTTCTCATTAAAAAGCTCTTATGTGTTCTTTCTGCCCTCCATTGACTTTATTAGATCTGTTTATTGATACTTCCCTTTGGGCATGTAAATTCTTGCTTCTTAGACTCTGCTTACAGCATCTTCCATATTTTACAAAAATTATTGTTTCTGTGTTGAAGCATAGCAACACCAGTGGGCTGCTATAAGGGTAAATAATAACTAAGTAGGAAGAATGTGTCTTCTATCATGGATGTTAATGACCTGCTTTATTTTGCAGGAGACTTCTTTTGTTTCAGCACTGATACAGTAATATTTTGATATAATATATTCACTGAAGAAACAGGAAATATGGGTGGCACAATACAGCTGTTAATTCTCTATGTTAATATCTATTATATTTGAGACAATTAATAAAAATATTATCAGGAAATGTTTCCCATTGGAAATATATCTAGGAAATATATCTAGGAAAATAGTACATGGTGTTTAAACGGGTTTATTTTATGTTACTAGTAATAAATACAGTGAATAGGAAACAATCCCCGCCCAAAGGAGAGAAATTTGTGCTTTACGTAAAGATGTCTGAGGGAGCTTCATAGACATGTGATCTCTGTGCTCTTATTGTTAAATGATTGTAATATTAACTGTTAGAGGTTTTGTCACAAATACATGGTTGTGGTGGGTTTGGCCTTGACTAGGTGCCAGGTGCCCACCTAGCTGCCCTCTCCCTCTCCTCAATAGGTCAAGTGAAAGAAACAATGTGGAAAAGCTGATGGCTTGTGATAAAGACAGGAAGATTGCTTATCAGTTTTTTCTGTCATGGGCAAAACAGATTTGACTTGGGAAAGGTTAACAATTTGTTTCTCACCTTCTTAGTCTATTTTAAATTTTCAATAAAGACAAAACTAAAAACAGCCCTCCCCTATTTCTTCCGAGGCTCAACACTCCTTCGTTTCCTACTCCTCTACTTCCTCCTTGCCTCGAGCAGTGCAGAGATGGGGAACAGGAGTTGCAATCAGTTCATAGCTGTTTCTCTCTGCTGCTACTTCCTCCTCATACTTTTCCCCTTCTCCAGTATCCTTCATGAACTGCTGCAGCATGAGTGTTTCTCATGGGCTGCAGTCTTTCAGAATAAAACTGATGCAGCATGGATTCCCCTCCATGGACCATAACTTTTGCCAGGAGCCAGCTCCTGTGTGGACTCTCCATGGGCTGCAGGCTTCCCTCAGAGCATGTCCACCTACTGTAGTGGACCATTCATGCGTTGCAGTGTGGATATCTGCTCTGGTGTGATCTTCCATGAGCTGTGGTGAGACAGCTTCCTGATGGTTTTCTCTACCGGCTGTGGCATAGTCTCTGCTCTGGCACTTGAAGCACCTCCTCCCACTCTCTCTTCTCTGATTTTGGTGTTTGCAGGACTGCTTCTTTCATGGTTTTCCCCTGCTTTCCAAATGTTTTCAGGGCACTACTGAGGGGTTATTTCTTTAACATGAATGCTTAAAAATATGTTTGCATGTTTCAGTTTTGGTGGGTCTTAAAAGAAGACTAGTAAAGAAGATTGGGTAGTGATATTCAATGAAGAGGAACGTGACTGACAGATGGGAAAATAGTAATGGTTAATATACAGAGTGCAGAAAAATAATGTCAGTCTTCCAAGCATGAAACTGAAGCCAAAGCAAATGGCAAAGTTTTCATACATTTCAGAGAAACTGAGCTGTACAGCATGGACTGTTAGTTACGTAACAGCATTAGATAAATCCTGTCTGTTCATGTTCTGTATTATACAAACAAGGTATTCTAATAAGATTAGAACAGACATACCCAGTTGTGTATAGTAATTAATGAAAATGACACTTTGCTTTAATTAGACTTGGTCCTCTCCACTGCTTAGAAGAGCTCGAGACATGGAATGTAAGACAAGGTCATAATTTTTTGGCATGCCTTGAAAAACAGAGCTTTAGTGCTGTCTCGATCCAGGGTCAGGGTTGACTGTTCTGATTATTTTTAAGTAGATACATATCACAGAAGATTGTCTACTAGGGTCTTGGAATGAGGAACTCAGTGTGAAATCAGGGTGTCATTTTGAAGGCAGAGAACATCAAGGAGATTGTGTGTCTGAGGTGCTCTTCCATGATCTTTGTGATAAAAGATTGTGATAAAAGATTGCTGTGTACTTTGTGATTAGAGAGAAGCAGTAGAATACGACATAGGCCACTAAGAAGCTGACTGTATAAACATATTGGAAATGCAACTACTTTTGGAGACAAGTGTTACCACTTCTTTATTATTTCTTTGTTTTACTAGTGGGAAAGTGGAAATAGCCGCATCTTTCCACAGACAAAGTGGTGTTAGGGCAAACTTGTCCTAGGGACTTTATAAGTACCATCATCTTTCCTTCATCCTGTGAATAAAAGTCCCTAGAGGTGCAGCAAGTGTCTGCATTTAATTGTCTTTCTGTTCTGTGCTGTCTGAATAGTTTTTTGTGTGCTTTATATTCTAATTTGTATAAAAGCCTTAAAATTGGAAAGCCCAATTATTTAATATTACTTTGTGGTATAAAAATAACAAAGCTTGTAGTTTGCCTTGTTAATTTTCATTTCTCAGGTTCATTCTGTGCTGAAAATGTTCTTTTTCTTCCAGGTATGCAAAATCAAGTCAGATCAAGACGATGTCCAGCAGCAAGATATTTTTTAAAGGCAGTAGATTTCGGTATAGGTGGGTGTTTCCTTTCCCTTTTTCATAGTTAACCACTTCAGAAAGTAGGAGAAAATGCCTGTAATAACTCATGGTGAATTGAGGGCTTTACATTCTTGAGGATCTGTTTACACCTAATTAAGGCCAGGATTAGAAAGATTTTCTGTTGCCTCTTTAGTGTCACATATAAAATAAACTACAGGCTCCATCCAGACTTCTGTCAAAGGGCAGTTTCACCAGAACAGGGCTGTGCTTTTGGTGCAGTTTCTGTAGAAACAAGGATGCATAGCCAGTGCAGAGATTGTATGACCCCTGTGACTACACAGTTCTGGACCAGGGGTGCATTAGTGGGACAGTCCAGTCCCACTTCTAGTGTTCTATTACAAAAGGTTACTTTTTCTTCAGTAGCTTTGCAGACAAGTTGTCAGTAGCATTTTTAATCTGGGACTTTATATATCCCTTTTTTTCTTTTGAATGTAACTTAATTGTTCATGTATGTATACTGCTTGACATGTAATGACATCAACTTAGTATTTACCTGAACATATATTTCATGTTTTAATGCAGTGGAAAAGTAGCCAAAGAGGTTGTGGAGGCAAGCTCTAAAATCCAGAGGGAACCTCCTGAAGTTCACAGGTATGTGTTAACAGTCAGTATTAAAGTCTAAGAACTAAGGAGGATAATTGTTCTCTACAGAGAAATTCTCTTCCCATTTTTGTGAAAGGTAATGGCTGTCATTCTGAGCTTCCACAATGAGACATGCAAGCTTGGGAAATATGTGTTGCCAGTATTACAAAATTCTGACAATAGCGTATTGTCTCCTACACAAGGGAACTTAATCTGTGCTTCTTCAAAGCTGAGTTTAACCAATCAGTCAGATAAGTAGCTTCTATTATCTTCTGTGTTATGACATAGGCTGTTATTACATGATCCTGACAGAAAAGTACATTCTCATTTCATTCCTAGTTCTTGCACGTTTTGGAAACATTATATGATTCTATGTGTACAGATATGTTTAAAAGTATACTTGATAATTTGCCAGTAACACAGTTAGATTTAAAAGCAAGAAGTTCATTCAGTAAAGAGAGTAAAGATCTCTAGATCGAGATAGAATATTTTATTTTTTTTTCAGAGAAAAATTTGGCTTGTTAGTATCAAGCAGCTAGACTTTACAAGCAAACTAATGCTTTCTGGTCCTTATCACTTATTGCAGTGACAACAAAAAATGATAAAAACATAATTGAAGTCCTTCAGAAGAGAAGAAAGAGGTTGTCAGGAAAAAGCTGTTTAAAAACATTTTTTTAAAAGTTACTTGATTTTCTGAACATTCTACAGCCATACCCCTATTTTTGTTGTGATTGTTTTTTCAGGGATGGGGTGTGTATGTTTGGTTTATTTTTATTTGAATATGGCTATTGAATCTATATTTGAGAGAAAAGTGGATTGTCTTTATTAAAGGGTAGAAATACATTTGCAGCAAATATTTATAAATATTTTGTCCAGCCCTACTATGTAATTAATAATTATGCCATGCAGGGATGCTTATGTAGATTACATTTAAAAATGGGGAAGTGACAACCTAGAATGTCGTAACTGAGAACACAGAAGGCGGACTATAGGTCCATCATTGAGGCAGGGTAGCCTTCTAAGTGGAAATAGTTACTCACATAAGGAAATAGTTTATTGTCTGCTTTCAACAGGATTTCTTTCTTCCACAGTGTAAGAAAATTATTTCACATTTTTTATCCTTTATTTTACTTTTCTTTGCTTTCAGTATTTAAAGTCCTTCAAACACATTGTTTAAAACCTTCTGTGATTATAAACAGAACAGAGGACAAATAAGTTTATAGAACAACATCATATGGATTTAACACCCTTAATGCATATTTTTTTATGGATTTAACACCCTTAATGCATATTTTTTATGATTAGCTTTCATAAAATAATTGCATTTACAATATCATAGTAGCTCCAGGTTCAGTTTCTTAAAAAGACTAAGAAAATGTCTAATAATTTAGGTGGTTTTCTAGTGCAGCTTTTGAAATGGGATACAGAAGTAGATAGCTTGTCCTTCTAACAGCACAAATAGGCAAAAAGCAAAAAATTCTTCAGATTTGAAAAAAAGTAGGCTTTAGAAATAAGTTACTCTGTGAAAAAGGATTTAGGATTGGGAAATGCTAGTTTTTCAGATGCAGAAGGTCTAGAGGAAGTGATACGATTGAAAATGAATATATATATTCATATATAAATTTTCTCACCCCGTGCCCCCTCCCTCAAAGTCAGTTCAGTAGTACTACGGCTGCACTGAGGAAGAAACATGCAGTTGTGTGAAGGTTGCTGTTGAGTGTGTTTGGATATTACACTTAAAGCTCTGCATACTGAAAATCTGTTGGAGTGTGTAGTCATGCAGCATTAATGTAGTGACAAGTTCTTCTGACAAATACACACTGAATGACTTCCTGTTTCGCTTCCAGAGCATGCCTGAAGGAGGGATCTTTGTAAATAATTACGAGGTAGGAGCCTTATTTGTGCTCCCAGGCACAACTCCTTTTTTTGGGAGTTGCTGAATGGCTCTTTACAGCTAGCACAAAGATCCAGGGGATGCACAACAAGCCTGTGAAGGTACTGTTGTGTTAGAGTCATTGTAATTACAGTAATCTGAGTGAAAAACTTCTTTGGATAGTGAAAATTTAAACTAAATAGTTATTAGACACTGCTTACAGAATGCAGATGAGGACATAAGTAGCTTTGGGCATACATTAATGAGTAAGGAATCGTGGCAATTGAGCAAGAAAGCTTGTTTTTCCCCACAGAATGTTTAATTGTTATTAATGTAATGTGACTTAGAGTGTGACATCTAGGTATACTTACCTAGACCCTCAGCAACACCCGGTCCCTTCTTTTCACTTGCAATAGGTGCTTTGTTCAGTTTGTTTATCTAGTTTTCTCCACTAGTCAATGAAGACTGGGTTAGAGATCACTTATGCAAACTGAATATACACAAATCCATGGGCCCTGGTGAGATGCACCCAAGAGTTTTGAGAGAGCTGGCTGATGTTGTCACTCTACCACTCTCCATCATTTTCAAAAGATCATGGCAAACAGGAGAGATGCCTGAGGACTAGAGGAAAGCCAATGTCACTCCAGTCTTCAAAAAGGGCAAGAAAGAAGATCCAGGAAACTACAGGCCAGTCAGCGTTACCTCCATTCCTGGAAAAATGATGGACTGGCTCGTTCTAGAGGTCATCTCTAAGGACATGGAGGAGAAGAAGGTTATCAGGAGTAGTCAGCATGGATTTACCAACGGGAAATCATGCTTGACTAATCTGGTAGCATTCTATGATGTTGTGATTGAACGGGTTGATGCAGAGAGACCAATGGACGTAGTCTACCTTGACCTTAGGAAGGCTTTTGACACAGTCTCCCATAATATCCCCATGAGCAAGCTCAGGAATTGTGGAATGGAAGAACAGACAGTGAGATGGATTAAGAACTGGCTACTCAACAGAGCCCAAAGAGTGGTGATCAATGGTGATGAGTCCAGCTGGAGACCTGTACTAGCAGAGTCCCCCAAGGATCAGTGCTGGGTCCAGTCTTGTTCAACATTTTTATCAACAACCTCGATGATGGGACAGAGTGTCTTCTCAGCAAGTTTGCTGATGATACAAAACTGGGAGGTTTGGCTGACACACCTGAAGACTGTGCGACCATTCAGCAAGACTTGGACAGACTGGAGAGGTGGGCAAAGAGGAACCTAATGAGGTTCAACAAAAATAAGTGCAGAGTCTGCACCTGGAAAGGAATAATAAAATGCACCAGTACAGGTTAGGAGGTGATCTGCTNAGAAATAATAAAATGCACCAGTACAGCTTAGGATCTAGCGATCTGCTAGAGAGCAGCCCTGTGGAGAAGGACAATGGTGGACAACAAGTTATTGTCCTGGTGGACAATAAGTTATCCATGGGACAGCAATGTGCTCTTGTGGCCAAGAAGGCCAATGTATCCTCGGGTGCATTAAAAAGTGTGTGTCCAGCAGATCAAGGGAGGTTCTCCTCCACCTCTACTCTCCCCTAGTGAGACCTCACCTGGAGTATTGCATCCAGTTCTGGACTCCCCAGTTCAAGAGGGACAGGGATTTACTTAAGAGAGTCCAACAGAGGGCTATGAGGATGATTAAGGGACTGGAGCACCTGCCTTATGAGGAAAGTCTGAGAGACCTGGGGATGTTTAGTCTGGAGAGGAGAAGCCTGAGAGGGGATCTATTTAATGTGTATAAATATATCAGGGCTGGGTGTCAAGAAGGAAGTGACATCCTCTTTTCACTTGTGCCTTGTGATAGCACAAGGGGCAATGGATTCTAGCTAGAGCATGGGAAGTTCCACCTCAACATGAGGAACAACTTCTTTACTGTAAGGGTTATACAGCACTGGAACAGGGTCACCAGAAATGTTGTGGAGTCTCCTTCTCTGGAGACTTTCAAGACCCATCTGGATGCATTCCTATGTGACCTGCCCTAGACTCTTTGATCCTGCTCTGGCAGGGGGGTGGGACTTGATGATCTCCAGAGGTCCTTTCCAATTTCTAACATTCTGTGATTCTGTGATCTATGTGGAATTGTAAGTTGAGTGTTGAAACCTGAAATGCATTTTGTGAAACTGCAGCACTGTAGCTATGTACCATTTGAAGTCAAGTAGGATCCTCTGCCCGTTCATCTTTACTTTTGTCAAAAGTAAATATTTTATAATGTAATGGTTCAGATTTATTGCAGGACTCATACATCAGGCCTCTATCATGTAAGTCTTAGATAACATTCTAAAAATCCATTTTATATTCTCAGTAATATGATTTTAGTATAATAAGCCTCATGACTGAAGGGAATCAACAGCATTCCTCAAACTTTCATGAGAAAGCTCAACACCTGCTACGAGGAAAGCCTGTTAGTCAAGTACAATGAGAAAGAAAACCAGCCTGAGCACCTGAAGGCATGGTGTAGACGCAGTAGCTAGAGTGTGTGAGAGTGAGTGCCCTGTGTAGCTGTTAACTGAAGGGATACAGTTCTTCCTGCTTTAGTCTTTAGCCTGCAGTGCTCAAACCTGACAAGTCCCTTACTTAGTCTCAGAGGCAATGGAACAACATCAGGAAAATTATTTTTATCCTCTCTACCTTCCTCTTCCTTGAAGCCAAATACTGATGTGTGCTGTGCAGTGTGGAGGGGAGCAACAAATTTAAATCCTGCTTAAGATAAAAAAGGGTCAGTTTATGTGAAAGGAGATAATACCGACATAAAACCTTCTCTTACACTTAGGATGTTGAAAGGTTTATATCTGCTAAGTGTGCAGTATAACATGGCTGAAAACAGTGTTCAGTGTGGAGAACTTGTTATGATACCTCAAGGCCCAGCGTAATTTATGCAAAACAATTCTGAGATGAGGTGTATTGGACTGCAGTTGTTTCCTTGTGAATAAAACGACCCTGTTTTCCTTGTTCTTTTAGAACCAGCATTACCCAGAGTCGCAGCTCTCCCTCCTTGAACAAGCAACTCATAATCAACATGGAACCTCTACAGCCCCTTCTTCCTTCTCCCTGTGAGGAGGAGGAAATTCCTTTAGATGAAGGTGAGTCACTTGCCTGATTTCTACCAAATATTACCAATATTTATGACAAAACATATAGAAAAAGGTGTGCTACTGACTGAGGAATATGGGAAAAAAAAATCTAGTAATATCCATAGGACTGTACCATTAACCCTTTGCCTGTCATACTAAGAAATGATCACTAACTCGACGGAACTGTGCACAAGCCTCATGCAAGATATATTGTGAGGAATGTTACTACTGTTAAGCTTTCTATTTCAAAAATAAATATTCCCAACATAGCACCATTTTACTAAATAGTAAATGCAGTTACTCAGGTTTGAAAACTGACTGCTAAGTAAGTTGCTACTCTTGCTTCCGTTTACTTTTGTATTTCTTTCTTTCTCTTCTAATGTTAGGAAAACCTGCTGATTTAATTCCATTGACATTATTTGAAGGTCAGCTAGGAAAGATTCTCTGCTAATTTAATCCCATTGACAAAAAAGGATGTTATTGGAAGATCAGTTTGAATGCATTTTGTAGAACTAGGTCTTCCATGGGATTGTTTATTCCTTGATATTTTAAAAATCACATTCAACACTTATCTTTTTGAGATCCACTCATTATACAGAATGGTATGAACATTTTAGCCGGCTTAAATGAGGATAACTGCCTTCTTCCTAATAGAAAAGGAAGTCACTCAACCAAAGTCTAACAGTGGTTCTTACTTGAGATGTAGTGAGCTAATTGCTTGAGGTGTTGAGCAATACAAGCTCTGTTTTTGCTTTGTTGTGGTCAGTTAATGGTAAACAGAAAACAGCCAAGCAAGTATGCTCATTTTCATGGGAGTACATCCTAATTTAATTTCATAGGAGTCATATGAAAGTTTTGTTAATTCTTTGGAGTCTCAACACTGAATGTAGTTAAGAACAGGGTGAATTAGATTTTCTGTGTACTTAGCTTAATATAATTAGTAGTAGTAGCTGTACGACAGGTAGTAAATTTTAATAATTACTTGTTTACCTCTGCTCTGAAATACCTGTATCTGAGAATTCACTTTCTGGCAGCCAAGTACCAACACTGTGTTCCCGCTAGACAGTTGCCACCCCTGCCGAGTAACAACAGCTTGCTGCTTGTAAGACTACTGTGCCACACTTACAACTGTCAGCAATGCAATCCATTTTTGGAAATTGCTGACTTACCATTGCTATATGCTCACTGGAGAGTGATAGTTTCAAATGTGTGTATTATGTAAGTTTGCAAGTCATGATTCCTTTTATTCAGACAGATTGTTCTTACTACTTCAATTTAATAGAAATACTTGCTGGTGGGTTTCCTGTAGAATATGCTATGCACCAGCTGCTAAGTTAACAGTGCTTAACTTTTTTACAGCATTTTCCTGCAGTAAACTTGGCTATATTACCAAATTACAGGTTGAACTGATCTCACAGCTCTCTGACACTGATGCTGGCTCTTCTCCCCACATGTACTCAATCCACTTTTGTGGATTTCCATCCTCTTCCTTGCACCAGCATTAAAAACCCCAGAGTGAATGGGGAGGCAAAGTTGAAAGAAAACAAAGCAACAAAACCACCAAAATTATAAAAAAAACCCACAACAAACCCAACCAACAACACTCTTATTGTACAGTGTTCCATTACTGTCTGTCACAACCTTTAAGCAGCTTGTATAGGGTCAGGCAAGGTCCTGTGTGAAGGCAAGAACATGAGCAGGAGGTGGGAAGAGGGGAGACAGGCAGCCCTGGGATGGACACAACTGCATTGGGAAATGGCTTTTAGTGTGCTGCGCATGTCAAACAGCCTTGGCATCCCTCTTACCGTGGAGGTGGACACCCTGAGATGCTTTCCAAAGAGCCTGCAGATGCTTTTGAGAGCACAGTGTGTGCCTGCCTAGGTCAGATGTCCCTTGACTGAATGGGCTCACTAATGCAGTTTCCAAGACCCAAACTTGTATTTCTGCAAGGTGCTGCCGTATGCATATGGATATTCCGGCAAATGATGGCCAAGACCTTCACATAGTGCTGCAGTGTGCTCTGTAGATGGGCCTAAGCAACTCATTAGCAGAGCTGACTGTGATGGCACCGTCAGCTGTGCATAACTTGGATAGACTCAAGACATTGCACCGCCTTCTTCTGTAGGAAATTCCATCTTACAAAATCTACTCTAGCTATCATGCTGAAGGGAAGTTGTTCTCTGAAAAAGCCCAAATTGTCCAGTGGTTTTACAGACATAGAGGAAAGGGTACACTGACTAAACATGGTCGTAAGACTACTGTTTGTGAGAAGAAAGATGCTGGATGTCCAGGTGTAATAGTTATTTTAGTAGTTGACACCTATGGAAGATGAAAACAAGTAATGGCATTTTACTTTGATTAGAATGACAGGCAAAAATATCCTGAATTAGGATTCTTGAAGAAGTAATTCTTCAGTCTGCACTTAGAGGCCATATACAGGTGTCCAATTGCTAATTTAAGCACCTAGATTTAAATTGGTATTCTTACTTCAATGTGCTTTTGTTCCCATTTAAAGTTATAGTTATGTAAATTACTTACTTAAGAGATTGGCCACCAGCCAATACACATTTTATCAAATTAAAAAACTAATCTCAATCCTCATACCTTAGGTTTTGCAGGTCATCTCTGAGTGTTTCCTTGCTGCTGCTTAAGATTCTTCAGACTTTCACATTCCTTGTTACTGACTGTTCTTTTGCATTAATGCCCTTTCTGTCTCAGGAGGAGGAAAGAGGTATGGTAGCAACCATAAAATTACTGTCATGTGTAGAAGGTTATCACATGGAAAGAGATTTTGTATGAGTGTCAGGTATGCTTGGAGAGATCAGTTCTGTCTTGTGAACCTAAAAGACATTCTTGAAAAGAATTGTGATTGCAAAGTTCATCTTTGTCACAGATGGCCAAATTATGTCCTTTTGAATGGTCCTATTAGGTCCTTTCTATGGTCCTTGCTCCATGTGCAGTTGAACATACTGCCTTTATTTTTGTATTGCTATAGGAATTGCGTGGCTGCTTTCTTTCACCACATGATGTGGTGAGACAGATCATAGTCTGTGCTGATTATTTCACAGTTAATTTGTAGAAAGTCATTGTCTTTGTTGTATTTTACAAGCACGTTTGGTAGCAAGCACACACCAGCTACTAGCAGCCTAGTTGTCTGTGTGAGTGAGCTCCCATCTGTGTAAGCTTTCGTTGTAGAGCAGAAGTGTATAGAGCTCTTGTGAGTACAGCTTAGGCAACAACACATGAAACTGGCCACTTATGAATAACAGAGTGAATAAATATTAAAAATATGTTAGTAAAATACGAAATAATGTTAAGTATCACTGCATGTATCATCATGTCTGTGTTCAACAAACTAACTTGGATTTACAGTTCTCTAACCATGTAATAGGACCCTACAAGGTCTGAAAACAACTTTTTACAAATAAACATTTCACTTCAAGGTAACAATACTTAATGGTAGCAACAGTTAGCTCTGCCAGCTTTCCTTCACAACTTATTTATAACTTCTCAGATTTCCAGGTGTTTACCATGCTATGTGTCTACAAAATATGATCATCACTACTTTTGCTACAAACTAAACAACATTGCCTCCATCGCCATAATGAGATACCTCTAAAAAATGAAGGCAGATTTCCTTTTGAAGACAGATTTTCCTTCAATAGAAATTTCCTGTTCACTATTATCACTGGCTGGGGAAGCATACTGGTTTTGAAGAGTGTTTCATTAGTTTTTAGTTTTCTGGTTTTGGGAGGGGATTGTTTTAGCTTTTGTAGACCATATTTTCTGATTTTAAGTGAAGTTACATAACCGTCTGTTGTTTTCTCCCTTCTCTATAATAGGACATGAATGCTAAGGGTCTTTCTGCCACAGCACTCGCCAGTCATTAGTCTTTCAGTTTTGTAGTATCTAGTGTAGCAATTCAGGAAGGAGGAGAGTGAAAATTGCAAAACCAGTTAGTTACTGAGAGTGGACCTGTTGCTTTGCTGTCTCTCTTTTGCACAGAGAAAGTCCCAGGCAGCTCTGCAGGAAAGAAGCAGGCTCCTTGTTTGGAAAATATTTGCTGAAAAAATCTTCCAGCCAGTACACCTGATGTGCTGCCAATGTCCAGTCATGCAAAGTCTTCTTTCTCTAAGGAGACAGAGCCTGTTCCTTACTTGCTGGGAGTTAGTAGTAGAGACAGTTGCAGGCTCAGCTGCAAGGTTTCAACATAAATAACCCTTAGTTATGATTTTGTGTACATATTTGTGGACAGTGACATTTCTCTTTTACATGAGCATGGTCACATGAAAGATAAAAGACACATGTTTTTATGAATATGAAAGTGCTCCTGTTGGAAATAATTGACAGCCTTGTCCAGGTGACACTTTTGTTAGGCTTTCCTTTGCATATTACATGCTAGTTGTTAGACTTTTCTAAGAATTGGTGCCTTTCCATTTTTGTAGCTGTGTACACAGTGAAGATTCAACACTTTTTTTCGTGATATTTTAATGATCCTCCTTTGGTTGTTACAACAGTTACAAGAATAAAGATGAGAAAAGTAGACAGAATCTCACTTTTGAAGTGGTGACAAAATGGAGATAGAAAGCAGAGGGCACTTGAGCTTTCCTCGGACCCACAAGGAAGTGTCTGTAGAGAAGGAAAGGATGAGAGAGAAGTGTTTGCCCTGCAGGAGGAAGGAGCAAAAAGGAGCACTGCTGGATATTCATGCTGTATGGGCCAGGAAGTGGAAAGGAGACACCTTACAGATGCTTTCCAAAAGCTCCAGTGAATGTTTGTTATGACAGAAATCGCTTGGTGTAAAATACACATTTGCAGGACTCTTTCTCCTGCCTCCTTCTTTCCCACATATTTGCATGCACATCACTGATTTTGTGGTGCAGTGGGAACACAGACATCAAATAACTAAGACTTGAATGGCACAACATGTAAGCACGAAAGGTAAGCATTGTGGGAAGTGAGAGACTACCTCCTCACCAGTACACTCCTTCCACTATATTTCCTCTCTGTGGTTTCAGTGAACCCAGTAAGAGCTCCTTTCCCATTAGGACAGTGTGATGCTGTGCACATGGTTGCATTCCAGCATCCAGCTGGAGCAAGTTATCAGCAGCCAGCATATGTGCGTCATGCCTTTTTTAGGAGCTTGAATATCTCTACTGGATGGGGACAGGGAAGTGCCTGGCCTCCCGAAGCAATGCTTCTTTCTGGTGCATGTGAATGTGTCCAATAGCTGTCCACAAGTGGCAATTGGAGCACATACACAGAGTTATTTTTCCCAAATTTGTGATTTTTCTCTTCTTTTCTTTTCACAGGCAGGTCAGATTTGATTCTAGGCTTGAAATGAAAGCACTTTCATTTCATTAATTTACATTGTGGCTGAAGTTTGTAAGCACAGCATTGAGTTTTCCTTTTGTATCTACACAATTTCCACAAATCCTTTCCGGATTGTGGTGGGGAACTGACATCAATGGCCAAATTGCAGTTACTTAGAAAAATAATGGCCATAGTGTCATTTTATTTTGTGAAAAGCAGATCCTAAATACTGGCTTTTTGTTTCACTGTGCTGTGGTTTGATGCCTTGGATGTTTTTATGCGTGTATGTATGTGTTTCAGCTGTTACGTTAGCAACTGCTAAGATGGATGCTGTGGAAATTTGTATTGTATGTTATGAGGCATTTGAAATGTTTAAAAATAACCTCTCCTTCTGTTTCCTACTGGGATATTTTTGTTGGCCATGTTAGAAGCGTGTCATTTGATTCATTGAGAGTGACTTGTGTTAGTCTCTTAAAACTCAGTGGGAACTCAATAAAAGGTCAAAGCTGGTATGGGTAGAGCCTTTACAAGACTTTGAGAAGAGGAATTACTAGTCAAAATGGTGAAATGTCTTGTAAAAATCCAAACCAAGAGAAGCATTCATTTGCGGATGGTTAACCACTGCAACAAGGAAGTGTGCATTCGATTACTGCGGCATGGCTCCAAGATCACAGCCAGAAGGGCTGGTAAATTTACATTTATTTTACTCAAACCTTTCCTCACCCCATAGTTTGTTATGCTAATAGTGGTCTCTTAGAAAGAAACTGTACTGTGATTGACAATGTTACATCGCATACAGCAGAGGATAAGGACAAATTACTGATAGGAGCAGAGCTGCAAATGGAGAATGAGTGAGACAAAGCTTTAATAACATTTATTGTAATATCTTACATGAATTGTGGATTTATTTGTTAATTGCTAACAAATGAATGATTGGAATTTTGCCTTTGTAGTTTTCTTGGATTGAAGGGGAGAAACTGTGATAATTTCTGACAAAACTAAACAGTTCTTAAAATAGCAAATAGGTTGGTAGCAGATTTTGAATGTTAGCTGAATGCAGTAGTGGATACAGTTTAGTGTTTTACTGCAACTGAGTGGGTTGGGTTGACTGATTATAACCTTGTTTTTATTTTTCTAAACATGCGTAATTTAATATACGGAATAATAGTACTGGGGGTTGAGGAAGGGAAAGGAGTCTGATTTGGATCTCTTTTTCACTACCTATAAGAGGAGTCTAATCCAAGGAATAAAAAGTATTCAGGTTTGCTTTGGATAGCAACCAAAGCAAGCTCTTGGCTGCCTTTGCTTTGTGAATTCACCACTCAAGGGAAGCTATAGCGTCTACAAGGATGCATCTAACTCTCTTGATTCAAAAATAGATAGCAAAAAAAAGCATTAGTATGTAAGTGTATTTTGTATTCTTACACCTCAGAGGTTAAATTCTGGCTCCAAATAGATGCAAGACATCTTGATGATTTCATATGACACCAGTATTAATAACAGATATGTGCATTGGGGCTACAATGATTCTTAAAGCCCTTGTTTTTGTACTGTTTATAGGATGTTATTCCCTTTGGTGTACACATGCATTCCGGTATATCAGCACAGGAAGCCTAAGGATGGGAGTTAGCTTGTACAAAATTCATGGCAGGGGGCATAACTCCTTGGGAGAGCCCCATTGTGATTGCAGACACTTGAGAACAACAGTAACGCATGCCAGGAGGGCTTACCCAAGCTGAGTGGGGATGCTGAAATATCCCACTTGTTCTTTTCTCAGGTGCTAAGCTTTCACATCAGTGCACAGCTCTTTTCAGCCACAGTCTCTTTGGCCTGTTGTGAGACACCGAGTTCCTGCAGTCGCTTCACTAGCTCCTCCCCTTTCTCCGAGCTGCTGTCACATGCATCTTTCCTTCCCATTCCTCCTCCTATGATATACAGTTCTTTTCCCCTGCTACTTCCCTCAGCCTTTTCACTGCTTAATTCTGGTTCTGGAGGGGAGTTGGCAATGGTGAGGTGAACTTTTTCCAGGCCAGTGGGAGGTTAGAGACAAGCACCTCAGAACGCCTTCTGTTCTGCAAGCTCTGTTTTGCTGCTGTCTCTGTGCCTTGGGTGCCTTTTGCAAGGTATGAAAGGCAGAGTGGGGTTCTCTGGTAGCTGCGCTAGCTGTGACTTTATTTGAATACCGTGACACACAATGCAGCTGGAAGGCACGTTGAAATGACACAGAGTCACAATGCTCGCTACTGATGTGAGTTGGCAACTATGACAGGGCTTTACTCCCTTCTAGAAGGTCTTGTAAGACTAAACCAAACAAGAATGGTGAGCAGGAAAGCCAGGTCACTGCCTAAAAAGGAGGTACTATAAGCTGTCATTGATTTACTTTCCTTGCAAAGCTAGAACAGGTGTCTTCTATGGGCTCAGGATGTGGGCAAAGTAGGGATCTATGCCCTCCTACTTCTGAGGGC
>VWZK01021758.1:36667-64233 GCA_013396935.1 Baryphthengus martii | reverse complement strand
AAAGGATTGTGGATTTGAGACACAAAAGAACTTTAACTATTTTCCCAGTTTACTCTTAACGACATTTAAATGCAGTAACAGGACTAGTGTTACTACACATTATCTGACTCCTTTTTTCTCTCTGTAGACTCGAGCGTGAAGTGCACCGGGAGGTATGAAGGCAGACAAGCAATAGCAAAAACAGTCATAGAAAAAGAGGTTACCAATACCCCAGGACAAAGTATTAGTTCTCTAAATCTCTGTTGTACCTTCTGCACTGGTAAAATGACACACAATCTGTTTGTATGAATAATGTATTTTGGGTTTCAACACATCTGATTTTTATTAATATACTTGTTATGATGGCCTGAAAATTGTTAATAAACAAACTCCTCTTGAATTTCTGTATTGTCAGACTGAAAATACTAAATTGACAAGGTCATTGAGCTGTCCTTCTTAGCCTTCTGGTCTGTCAGCTAACAAGGGGAGGGCGGTAAGGCTTTTCTGGGAAAACTGGGCCAGTCATCCCTGGATCAGTAAATGCAGAAACCTTTGTAGAAGAGGCACTCTGAGATGGTTGTTCCCTGATTTATTCTGTATATTTGAACAGCCAGTGCAACCAATTAAGGACCAGTACTGAGCTCATTGATGGAAATTACCATTGATAGAAATTTTTGTCGTCAGTTATGAGGTAGGTGTCTTCCCTTTAATTATACTATTTTGGGAATAGTTTTTACAAGTTAGTATCATAAACCATCCACTGGCTCCTCTTCAAAGGGCAGAGGAGGAATAGTCCTCCTTTTTCTTTTCTTTTATTGTAAATAAAAATAAACAAATGCCTTCCATTTGCAATTGAAAAAACAAAGGAAGCAGAAAAATTTGTATTGGGATTTCAGGCTTGACAAGTAGCAGATGAGAAGTGGCTGGACAGAAGCGGACTAAAAGGATATTATAAATAATACTTCATAGAAATATCATCTGTAACACGGGTGTCAAATGTAGACTATCGTGGAGGAATGTAGTGAAGAGATTGAGGGCTCTAGTCAGGAGATGGATGTGATAATTGTAGACACTTTAAAAAACAACACCTTGGTAACAGTCTGTCACTATTCTCGAGGTTTTTTTTAAGCTTTGTACCTGGACCCTGGTTGTAATACACTTGTGGGCTCCACCTCATTCGCAGTATGGGATAGTTTCAGATTTTACTCCATGGCTCCTTTAACATTTAGTTTGAAGAGAGGTTTGAGGTGGGAAGATGACTCCAAGCAGGGATTTCGGTACAGTGCACATCAGTATCGGAAGTGAGACATTACTGCAGGTAAGTGACTCATAAGCTGCCAAAATGGATTGATAAACCTTTGATTAGTCACATACCGGAAGTGACTGAGAAAAGTTCACTGATGGCCTGAATTACAAATCCATTTCAGCTAAATACTTTATCTGATATGATGCTGAAAGGAGACTAGTTACCTGCTAGGAAATGCCAAGAAATACTTACTTTTTATTCTTCATTTTATTAACCGCTGTCTGCTTTAACATGAGCCATTTCAAGAAGTTCAGGAGTATGGGAGAGATGATGAAAAGAGGAAAGAAGCAGATTAACTACTTTCTGCCTGGCAGATGAAGCTCATCGTCTATGTACTGGCTGTGACTCGCTTCCTCGCATTATTTGAAACTGTACACTTGGGTGCTTCTGGTGCTGGGCTTGTGGATGCTGTGGGAACTGAAAATCACACAAAATGAACAAGAGGTCTCAGGCCGAGAAAAAACATGAAGATACAGTACTTACAGAGGGGCAAAACCTTTCCTTTGCCACAGGTCTCGGTAAGATTGCTTCCAAGTAGTTGTGTCTCCACAATGTAAAAGTGATGTTTACCAATTTACAAAGCATAGCAGGTTTTCTTGGAAGTTTCAAAAATCGGGTCTTACTACAGGGTTTTTTTTCCTGTTTGCATTTGATACCCACGCTGCACATTTTGGCCCTTGACTCAGGAACTTCTCTAGTGGAAGAAAGGGAGGAGAATTTGTATGTAAGTATGTCCTCATTTTCAGACAATCCCTAAATGACCTGCAGCGATCCCTTCCAGTCTCAATGATTCTGTTGATTGCAATTATTACACAGTGTCATTGCTCTCACTGCAGTTTCTGCATGGAGAAAGGACTTTTAGGCACTTTATACAATGTTTGGTTTGCTTTTCAAAGAAGGGAGGTACTAAAAAAAATACTTATTTATATAGCTTTTATGGTTTTCATTTAAGTAATGCTGTACGGCCTATAGTCCAGAGATTACAACTGTGACAGTATGTTTTGAGAGTCACATAGATTTTTACAGAAAAGTTGCAAATATATAACTTTACATTTTATACATGAAACGTAGCTTTCAGGTGCAACACAGGACTTCCCAATCTTATATACACTCCATTAGCAATTGTGTCAACAACCTCCAGCTGTAGCAATCCTGTGTGGCAGGAGAATTCACCTGAGTGAGATGGATAAAGCACCCCTCCAGAAGCTGGTGCTATTTAGGGCTCATTGTTGGGTACTGTCTTCCCTAGCAGGATACAGTGTAGTCAGGCAACTATAAAGCAGCCTGGAAGGTGGTTGTGTGGTTGGCTGTAGGCACAGCTCGTGCGGATACCTAGTTAGTACTAGTTCAGGTATTGATACTTGTCTAAGCTACTTCTGGTATTTTGACATCTGCCCTGCAAAGCAGCCCAGTACTGGGAGGACTCTTCTTTCCTGCAGGTATTGAAGATTGGATTCAGAGCAACAAAAGGTACTTTTATAACTCTATTCCTTATGAATCGGAGATGGGGACTACGCATGTCTGCATACTAGGAAATGGCTCAGTAGTATAGCTTTTTGTTTTAGGCAAAGCAGTTTGTATTTGTTCTTGCTTAGTGTCTGCTTTGAACTCCCGCTTAATTTGGTTATGGTTCCATTGGATACCTCTGTGGATGAAAGAAAGTGGGCATACTGAGAACAGTTCGTATTGTTTTGGATTCAGAATGAGCCGGAGGACACGGTTCAGGCTCTCAAAAAGAGACCTTGCTTTCACCTAAATGACAAGCAAAAGCAACAAAGCTTTTGTTGATCGTAGGACTGCTTTTCTGCATTCAGTACAATAGTTCCAAATTGTTAAATAACATTATTTTGAAGAGGGGGAAATAGCATAGTTCAAGAAAAGCCGGTCTTACTTGGTAGTAATTCTTTTGCCTCAGATGCAGGATGAACTAGTGGCCTTCAGAGGTCCTGTCATATTTAAATTCTAACATTTTATATGTTTGTGTAAATAAGTTTAATCTGCAGTAAATAATTTAAAAATGCCTGTCTTTTTTTTTTCACAAAAGTTAGGATCAGCAACAGTGCCCCTCCTTTTTCTCCTTTCACAAACAGCCCAGGTAAATTAGTACAGCCTGTCTGCCCTCTGTGGTGAGGAAGAAAACATTTTCATTTAGGAACAAAGCTCTGCTATCAGTAACTAAAGAACTCGGATTGCAGACCAGCAGGCACAAAGATTGGGATATCTCTTTACATATTCTAAAGCAGGAGTGTTTTGAGTGCTCAGAGTGATGGTATGAAGGCTACAGGCTGAAGCAGAGGCAGCCTTAAAAACGAGCAGTTCCTCATTTGCCTTGCGAAAAGGGCAGGGATTTACTGAACAGCTAAGGATCTCTGGTCATAACCTCAGTCACGTAGAGGGGAAGTGAACTCTGCTGTAAAGGAGCTACATTCCTTTCCTGTTAAGTCACTGGCACTTGTTCCCAGGAGATTTTTACTAGGTTGTTAGATTAAATCCCAGGGAAAAGAAAGAAGCCAAAGTGCGACAGACAGCAGTTCTACATTACTCTTAAGACAGGCAAAGGTGATGCTGATTTGGGAGTAATTCTTGTGGCTTCTACTCTTTAAGCAATGGTGGCATAACAAATGAGACAGGATCGTCTACATACCTTTAAGAAAAAATATTTATTTATAAAAATACACTGGGATCAGTTTGAGAAGTGTGGCAATAAATACAGTTCAAGGAAGAAAAAGCATTTCTACATGGATATATTATGGCACAATAAAAAGGTAAATGCACCATCAGTCATGGGACTTCTGTTGGCTCAAGACTTTGTACAAGCTCCCTTTTTAGTAAGACAACTATTTCTACATTTGGTCAGTGTTGGTAATGGAATGAATACACAATCACAAATGCACGCTTACGTCTAATGCGGGACTTACCATTAGCGAACGATACCTTAGAAACGTAATAATGCTATTTAAATCAGTAACGTGATGTCTTAGATTTAATTGGCAAAGACCACATTTAACTTTAAGCATGAAATTCTTTCATCTGGCAAACAGAAAAGCTGTAACTATGTAAAATGAAGGCTTAATGTGGTATGTAAATACCTACTTAAGTAGAGATTTTGAAAATGCATAGCTCCTTATTAGACGACCTGGCTGTACAAGAGCACTCCCCCTTTCACAGTATTCCTTTTACTTCATATGCAGTTATTGTTTATGCTGTAGACTACAACCGTTACAGCACTAAAGGCAACTAGACAGGGAAAGGGCAGAGAAAGGAAAAAGGAATGTATGTAAGGCAATATTTCTTTAGGTACATTAAGCATAGTGTGTAGGAAAGACAGGTAACAATTCCACAAGGCTAGTTTCGTTCTTACTGAATAAAATAATGGACTAATACTGTACTTCTGATGCAAAGCTAGTAATCAATGCCCTGGTCACTGTACTGACCATGGTAATCTCTTTGATAGTCATCTTGGTACTCTCCGTGATAGTCATCGGGGTATTCTGCCTGATAATCGCTATCGCTGATTTCTGACCCATTAGTTCCTGTTCCTTGGCTGCCGTTATGAATGACAGGTTCTGTTGGGGCAGCACAGTACTTGGGGTCATACACTTGTCGTCCAAGCCCGTACACGCTCATTCCCTTCTGTGAAGCTACTTTGTTGGTACCCATTTGTAACGAAATAGTTGAGTTATCCACAGGTTGTAATATGTGCTTCTGATCGTAGATGTCTCTCCTGGTACCTGGTGCCAGCATACCAGCCTAATAAAACAGGATTGTAGAGGTTCAGTAAGAAGGTCAAGAGCTGTGTTACTAGATTTATGATTACAACTAGTACAGCGTACTGGAAGTGCTAGAAAGGAGGATTAAAGTGTAACAAAACATAGTGCAGCAGCAGCATTTGTTCACTAGTACGTAAGTCACAAGAAAGTCCTTGCAGAAAGGTCCAGTCTTCTTTGGAAAGAAAGAAAAATATACTAAGTGTTCAGACTGAGGCAGTGCCCAGGAAAGAGTTTCTTTTTTTGCCTCTGTCTAGTTAGTACTTGAAATGAAGTTACTGTTTGCTCCTGGCACAACACAGCCAGCCAGAAATTCTAGAAGCACCAGGTCATTTTTATGCCTTAAGATATTCAGCACAAAACACATCGGTAGTGACAAGAAATTCAAGTTCTTCAATTACTACATAAAAGCAGAGCTGAACTGCAGCTTCTCACTGCTGCCAGTTAGGCTCCTCTGCAGCACACAACTCTCAGGCTCTCCTGCCCCACCGGGCTCTCCCAGGCTGAGAGTTGTATCGGCTCGACAAGTGTCACAGGCAGTCCTGCTTACCTGGCTGGCTCCTTTGTTAGTGCCCATCTGCAGGCTAATTGTCGTCTGGTCAAATGGTTTATCAGTTTGCATTTTGGGATCATAGAGGTGTCTTCTAGTTCCGTAAGCGGTCATGCCTGCCTGACTGGCACACTTGTTGGTGCCCATCTTTATTGAGGGAGGGAAGAGGTGGACAGAAAAAGTGATTTTTTTCATGATTTTTTTTTTTATTCTGTGATTTTTATCTATAGAGCAAGCACTGTCTAGGGAAACAAATATGGTTGGTAACTGTAACAGCTGACAGAAAAAGTAATTACAGTGTGTGCTTTCCTCTTGTAGCTTGATTGTTGTCTATAAGAAATTACCCTATCTCCAAACTGAGCTTCAAAAGGGAAAATGAAGGCAACTGTCATCTTAAGACATTCCAGTGACTGGCATTTGCCCAACTGCACTGCAATTAGAATGGATGTATGCATCAAAATGTAATTATTAACTTTTACCTTGGACAGTAAGTGACTCAATTACACTGCCACAACTTCTCTACCACAGTAATTTTGAGATTTTATGCCAGTTATTTTCATGACTGTTAATGAAAGTGCACAGGAAAACAGCTTCTACCATATAAGGAGCTTTAGTTATCCAAAGACTCCTACTTTAAAACTGCTTTAGAGGGCAGAGGTGACACTGCTAATATTATCTGTTCCTTTCCTCCTTATCACTCTTATTGCAGATTTAAACAGAAAAACCTTCCAGGCAGTCACTTGAGCTTATGAAGCCAATCAACTGCTTACAAAAACTACAGCCTCATACCCCCTTCCATGATAAGAATATATTTTAATTCTGCAGATATTTTTGCATAAACAGTGCACGTTAATCAAAACAAAGTTGTTCTCAAATATAACGGATTAATTGCAAACTTGAATTTCATACTTACCTGAAGGCCAATTACGCTTTGACCAGCTTTTAGTTTTCCTGCATCAAAGCTTCGTGCTTGTTTCTCTGCATATTTGACACCAATATCAATTGTAGTATGAAAACCTTTAGTTTTTGCCTATTTAGGGAGAGGGAAAATAGAGTATTCAGTGTTTAAAGTATATTTTCTGCTCCTGGAAAATTTGCTTTATGGCCCTGACCCTGGGTGCAAGTGATGCTACAAGCAGGTTTATGTCTTAGGAGAAATTCACTGTGTCAGGTGAGAGAAGGTAACCGTTCCCCATGCCCTTTGAAGGTGGCACTCCAAAGCTACCGAAGTAACTTGCCAAAAGCATGTTCCTCAGGATCAGCGTTTGCCAGAGAGCCTCTGGTGCTGTGTGAGCACACAGCTCCCGAGCAAGGCCATCTGCAGCCAAGAATCCTAACTCTGAACTCCAGGCCTTCTCTGGAGGCATGTGGTAGGACACAGCTCTCTGAAGTGCAACCTCTGCAGTATCTCAGACTGACAGTAGTATCTACCCCCTCCTGACAGGCTGATTTCTGTATTTACATGAGTGGAAGGGTGTATCTGGACTGGCATGTGGATCTGTGCCAATTCCAGGGGTACAAATACTTACCAGACCTGCTAGCGCCACTAGAGTAGTCTGTACTTGAGTCATATTTCCATTTTCAAAAAGATCATTTGCTTCAAAAATATCATGTGGCTTCATGCCATAGACTTGGATGGCTTTGATAAAATTCCCAATGTTCTCCAGCTAAAGAGAGAGGGGGGAAAAAAAAAGCCAGTTTTCTACTCAGTGTTTCAATTCAGAAACAGAGTAATTTTAAACCTTTCTGGTGTTGCTTTGTTTTGCTTGTTTTACACAAGTTCTTTGCCTTGTGTAAACTGGAAAAAAAAACAAAACAAACCCAAATGGTATGGTTAAGACTGACTGATGGCAAGCCTGAGATTTCTCATTAATACCAATTTTAGAAATCAGTCTAAGGTTTTATCTAGCTTGGCATCTCTCCATCAGTGAGTATCATATACTTTGTTAGAGAGGGCTATGATGACAAAACTGCCTCAACTGTGTCCCTTCCAATAGACATTCTAATCTAAAACCTGCTTCAAATTGGAAAATTCAACATAATGTCCGTGCTATTTGACCTCAGCAATTGATAGTTTTGAGTAAAATAAAATTGTAACTACGTGGACAGTAAGAACATTTAACTTGGTTTGGAGGTATTACCTTGCTCACCTCGTGGGACAAATTCAACTAAACTTTTGGTGCTCGTTAGCACTTTTTAGCATTGTGTGCTCTAGAAACTGGAAAGCAATATGGAGTACAAGGAGTAAGGACTGAATTTCATCTTTCCTTATGAAGTTTTAAGAGAGATTAAAATTTAAAAATAATAATAAATTCTCCACTATATTTAGAAGTGTTCACTACCCATAAAATTAAGAGGCTGACATAGCAGGATTAAGCTAGACCCAGTGACAGCAAAGGCAGTTAACTCTAACCAGCAACCCTTCCAATGCTTGTTCTAAATGCATCTTGCCTTTGATAGTCCCTTGGGGAGGGTGGGGAGGAAATACTACAGAGTGCACTCATAAGAAATCAAACCTGGATATAAGGAAGTAAAATACATACTGTAGTTTGCACCATATTGTTTTCTGAGTTCTGTTACACAACCATATCTTCTGAGACTGTTCAAGTCCTTTCTCTCCCTGTCCTCTCCATCTGCTTTCTCAGGAGGACACTTCATACAGTGATGTCCAGGTACAGACAAGCTGTTGACCTAACACCTTGCAGCACTGCCTGGATGGAAAACTCCAGTTGTGATTTAATAAAGTTAACAGCATCGCTTTTTTTTTTTTTTTTTTTTAACTTGGAAAGAGGCCTTGCTATAGTGCTCTGTGTTTCTTCCATCTGAAATTTCACCTAAGAGCTCAAGTGCTACTACTGAACATGTACACTCAACTGCCACTGATGAGCCATCTGAGCTATAGCTGTTTTCTTTTCACTGCTGTTCACATACGCAGTATCTTCAACTGCTGTGTACGTATCATATACAAAACTTGGTGCTATTAAGATTTAAGGTGTACCATATTCACAGGAAATTTGTTAATACGGAACAAAAGAACTGTTTGGGGGTTGGAGGGGTTAGAGGTGTAGTTTGGGGTTTTTTGTTTGTTTTACCTGGTGCCAATTTAGTTTTGATTGATTAATTTTCTTCACTGATCCTGGCTGGAGCTTATTTATAAGCCTGGGGAGGTGAAAAAAAGGGAAATGCTTAAACAATAAATCTCATCTTTATACCATCTGTGCAGGCATTATATAATATTTTCACTCATGCTTTATTAGTTGCGTTAGTTTTGCCAAAATGGTTAATTTTTTGGTTCATACAGAGTGCCTAGCTCAGAGTTCAGGTCTAACAAGTCCAACAGACCGTAAGGATTTTTGTGTGCCATTTGATCATTATAGAGAGTTTTCACCATTAAATTTAGAAATACTTCCAAATGTTTGCTGAAATACAACGGAGAATTAAGTTTTTTCATTATTTTTCCACAGTTTCAAAGAAGCTGTCTCCCACCCTACTGTCAGTTATCTTTGTTATTTTTGTGTTTCAAGGGGAGTCTTCAGAAAGTCCCTCCTTAGTTCCTCAAAAATGGAACACTGCTAAAAATAGGGTTACTTAGTAAATGCTTACTCGCATAAGATTATGCCATCTTTTAATCCCAGTTGAAAGTTAGCACCAATGCTCAGCCCTGTAACTTCTTCTATCCAGTTACGCAGATCTTCTTCTATCTGGGGGTCGTATTTCAGGGCAATCTGTAACACAAGCAGTTATAAAGTTACTTCATGAGAAGAAAATGTAACTCTTCCTCCCTGCCCCCCCAGTCCATTTCGAAGAGTATGCTATAGCATACCAGGGAGTTTATTGGATTTGAAACTGTTGTAAATATCAGAGTACAGATGTAAGTCTTTATCCCTTTCACTATAATGTTTATGGCTTTACTATTTGCAAATAGTGCTTTGAAGTGCTTAACAGTTCTTCCTACTGTAAGAATTGCTGGAGCTTGCGAATAGGCTTTTGACAGCTGTGAATATTTGTAATACTAATGTGTAATATTTGAAAAAATATTCTAACCAAGCTATACTTCAGTAGGAAGTAAAAAAGTGAACTAGTGTTATTGAACACAAGAATTCTGAATTGCCATCTCATTAGTACTCACGCTCAGATGTAGATTCCTACATGTGAACTTTTGTAGAAGAGATTTGAAGTTATTCAGCCAAAGGTTATGGTGGGTTTGCTTTTTCAGCTAGTTTATGATTAATGGAGGTGACCTAGTAAGTTTTCCCCTTGTTGCTACAACATTTAGAGTAATCTTGCTGGAGATACTGGGGGTTGCGCATGTGGCTTTTTTAAACTTAAGCTTTGGTACGCCTGCTGTTTCTCTTCTCCTTGGCCTTGCTGGAAGACTGATGCAATAAACCGTGACCTCACGTCTTGATTGCAAAGAGAGAAAACCTGCAAGGATCTCTGAAGGCCCAGAGTTGTTAGCAAGGTGACTTAGAAACTCCTTTTCCAGATGTTCTTCAGACTTCACAACTCAGTGTGTCAGTTTATGCTTTCAAGTCACCAGAAGTCGATCCATGCGAATGGAACGCTTAAAACTGGTAAACTTCCACCATGCTAGCAGCTAATGGGGTCTGTGCTTCACTCTCTGCCCTTCTTTCCTCTCCCCTGAAGACACTGAAAACCAGCTCAAACTTCCTTCAGCCTAAACCTGGTACTTTTGTGATACTTTTCAATGCCAGCACATTGGAGCAAAGGGATTATATCCCTGAAAGCGTTGCTACCTTTTCTGCAAAGAAAACTAGTTATCCGAGCACAAGATTTTATGGCTTAAGTAGGCCTCCACTAGTGCGAAGGTTGGCAACACTTTGCCACCTTCACTGGAAGTTGTCCCGCATGGGTCAGTGAGCAGCACAAGGAATGAGGGAGCTACCGTGAGAAACCCGACAGGCAAGTACAGAACGTACTTGCTGTACTTCTAACTAATGGAAAATCAGCTCAGCTACCATCAGTTGCTTACAAATTCCTAACAAAAAAACTCATGTAAAGCCATTCATATTCAGATCAAAATGCCAATTTCAGACTTCTTAAATACAATCTTAGAGTTCAGCCCAGAAAGGCCAGATATTAGCAGATAGGTTGGAGTTCTAATCTCCTATAGTATAACTATATGAACTACCTGGATAGAGGCAACTGCTACACTTCAGTTAATGTAGATAATCCTCAACTCCAAACTGACCAAACTCAAATTTACAGTATTCTGTTCTCTTTTTCTTCTAAGGGGAATGGAAAATTCCTGTATTTCTGGCTTTACTTCAAAAACTTGTCTGAGTAATACTTATTTTCCTTAGAGTGTCTGCAACAGTGGTGCTATGGTGCCTTGATTACAGATCAGGACAATGACTAATTCATTCCCTTATTCAGATTTTGATTAAGGTGTAAAACTTTGTGCAGTATTCTGCATAAGATGGCAAGTACCTCAGTGCTTAGACCAGAGCTGATCTAAAATACTCAAGATGCCCCTTCTCTCATTGAAGAAAGCTTGGGTAATACTGCCCAGTGTGAGGAAAACGTCATGACTTTGTTTTTTTTTTAAATCATACCTTTTGGATACTCGATAGCTGAGAAGCAGACTAGAAAAGCCAGCTGGAGTTTACAGCTTCATAGAGGAAGCCACTGCATTTTTATCTCTTGAGTGGCAGACAGTCCTCTTGCACCTTCCTTAAGTAAGTTCAGCACCAAAGCAGCACAACAACATTGTTCATTTATAGTGGTGGTAATAATAGTAACCAGAAAGGTTAATGTCTTGAAAATGGTGTATGAGGAAGCTGGTGATCATTTTCCTCCTCCCTAACCTGGTGATTAGCTTACAAACTACTTTTCATGGCTACTTTTATTCGCTATGGCAACAAGGCTTACGTGACTATAGCCTTACTTTGTCTCCCCAGTAACATGTGGCAGAACTCAACTAGCTTGCTCAAAACTTCAAAAAGCAGCAGTGGTCTTGGACATCACTGAGTCAGTTATTACTTTGCATGAAAGCATAAGTGTCTGTGCAAAGAAGAAAGATCTCAAAACATCCCCAAAAGACTGAAACATGGCATCATACTCTTCTTACACATTAAAGAACGTACAGAGATCTTGAAAAGGTGATCTCACCCACAAAATCTTAGGTTACACGTACAGGCAAGACATACAGTAGATAATATATTTCTTTACAGGAGTTCAAAAGAAACAGAAATTGTAGAAAGGCTAGAACTTGGTATGTTCCGATATTCCAGTTAGCAGACAGCAGACAACGTGGGCTAGTCATTCACACGTTGAATGAAAGTCCATACCTAAAAATTGCCATTCTAACATGAATGTGGATACAGAGAGGGGTTTAAGCTAATCTCTCCACAATTTTTTAGAAATGTAACAGATGTTATGCTTTCTAAAAATGCAGGTAATTTTTGTTTAAGTGTATCTTATAGAGAATGCTAAGCCATAATTTAGCAATTGTCTGGAATACAATTAGAATTGTCTTCCTACAACTTATGTTTCTACAACTTTGTTTATTTTTAAAGCGCTTAGTAATAACTTTTTTCTTTTAAAGGAGGAAATTAGGTCCGTTATCATGCCACCAAGATACATTTTAAAGATCACTCTGTCTCCTCCCTCCTCATATTAAACAAACAAACAAAAAGAGTAAATACAAAAGCTGGTAAGAGTGAGAACCCTGCAAGTGTGACTATTTTAATCCTTCCTGGCAAGCACAAAAAAAAAAAGGCAACAATTTTCCTCATTCAATACTAAGTGCATTCCATATGTGAGATTACAACTGAACTGAGTATTAAATTGCTGCCCCCATTGCGCAGGGAACTTAGAAGTAATCAGATGGAATTTTATCACTTCTGAAAAATATTTACTTTATGTTGGAGTACTTTACAATGTGTTCAAGTCTTGAGTTTTTCAAGAGGTTTTAAATTGTCTTGGGGTATCTGTAGTGCTTATCTAGAGATAGCACATAAAAAATGCTTATACATGTAAGGAAACTTGTCTTATTGACACTAAAAGCTTTACTATTAAATCTAATTTTTTTTCCTCACTACTGTACAGTTTGACTTAAGTATGGTAAAGGTTTTGTTCTGATTTTTGAACTGGTGGGAAACTAGGTTACAAAAAAAAGAAGAGTGGTGATTGTTTCTCTTAAAATTATATTCAATCTACCTGAAAAGCTAGATACAGAAGCTTTAGAATCTGGTTTTAAACATGTGACAAGAAGGGGTTACACAGAGAGAGTGACAGGTCAGGGACTACCAGAAGCAAGGCTTTATGCTTACTCTGAATTCTTAGCTCTTCTACTCTCAGTGGCCCAACAAGAAATTATGTAACTCCAAGTTAGTGAATACTTCATATTTTCCACATGTCTGTCAGTTGTTCCAGTTTTCCTTAGATTGCTATCTACAAGGGGAAGATGCAAGCTTTGATATAAATGAAAACTTTGGGGTTTTTTTTCCATTACTACTAATTAACAAGTCAACATTTTATGCTTTTTTTGGTTACTGAACTTTCACAGAAGATACTTCAATCTCACAAGTCCACAGCAAAAGAAAACATCATCTACTAAAACTGAAAGGAGTAGCTGAGCTATTCATTCAAAGTACACATCAGCAGTGCCATGAAAAAAAAGCTAGTTTCATAACACTGTAGAAATGATTCAATTGTAACAAGGACACAAAGATTGCATAAAAGTTTAAAACCAAATAGCAGGAAGCCAATTGTTTATTTCTTTACTTTGTTCTGACGAACGTTGAAAGATATAGCAAGTTATAAATGCTCCTCTTTTTGTTGATGCTTCAGAGATAAAATTTAATAGTTTGAAATATTCCTGAAAGGAAACTGAAGTTTATACAAGTGGATGAAGCTATAGGTGATCTCAGGTTGTGGGAGTAAAACAGTAGGTGTTACTTGCCCAGGACAAGCTGATACATATATAGATAGATATAGATATATCTATCTATATATATATATACACACACACATTTATGCCAATATATGCCTCAGGCTAGAATCCTTGAGTTAAAATTGATTCCTCTGGCAACTTCACACCCAATTCTCACATCTTGTTCTATTCAGGTTGGACTTTCTTGTTTGGGACCTCTTACAGTATGAAAACCCTCCCTCCATCTGTAGTACAAGAACAACAATCATTAGTGTTTTTATCAAGTGTATGGAATCCTGGAAACAAATGAAGTTATCTTGGCCAATTTTAATACTCTGTCTGTGTCCCTTGAAGTTACTCTATGTGCCTGCAGCATGTTAATTTGGAGTGATGAAGTTAACCAGTATTTCACACCCTAAGTGATATCATACGGGCTTTCAATTGTCCCTTTATACTAATCTTTTCCAAATTACACAGTACACACTGTACACGAAGGGCTACATACATGCCAGATCTCCAGTTTAAGAGTTCAGCTGTCTCTATTTCTGCTACTCTGGAAAAATAGTGTAACAGTATCTCAAGAAAAGAGTTTAAGCACACTGCATAGCTTTTTTTACAAGTTGCTGGGATTAACAGGAAAAATATAAGAGATAAAAATTTTCAAAGTTACCCATCATGTCAGAACTGCTCTCACTTCTTAGTTCTGATGAAACTGTTGACTAGAGCTTTATGTCCCCACAGCAGGGGTCAAATGTTTAACATAAAGCACACTAAATTTAAAAGTACTGGTCAACATTTCAAGTAACTGCCCTCTGGTCAGAAGTTTTAACCATGTAAGCACGTGCTTGTCAGAGGGAATAACTCTATCATAGGAACTGTGTATGTCAATAAAACCTTAGATTTATATACATAGAGAAACGCAGCAAAAGAGGTTGCGTATCGCTGTTTTTCAGAGTAAATAAAGTACAGGGTTATATACAACAAGAGAAATAGCCAGGACTTTACTCCAAAATAGTACAGGAAGAGGTCACACACAAACTGTTTTACCACAGTGAACAGAAAAATAAATAAAGTCTTAAGTTTTTAGATGTTAATATTCTTCATAGGGAGAAATACTGTGTGGTCCATTGCCTTGCGTAAAGGTACACAAAATTACTAGTTTTCCAGTTAAAAAAAAAATCAAGTGGATAAAGCTTACTGGGTTTCTAATAAGTATGGGAGCATATTAATCTCATACTGAATTCAACCCACATCTAGCTGGGCAGGGTAGGGGGTAATATTTTTACTTTTACATATTTAGGTCATAAACTACTGAAAGCAAAAAAAAAAAAAAAAAACTAAGGAAAAACTCCAGCTTTTAAGACCTAAAGTCGTACAGTTTAGATTTTAAGCAGCAATTTGTTCTTATATCAGCTTTTCAGTTTTTATTGATTTGGAACTATTTGAGTGAAACAATTTTTATGGTTTCAGTGGTGCCTACAAACATCCTTTGCACTGAAATAAATACTACCTTCAGGAGCGATTTGCCTTGCAGAGGTCAAAGATACCAATGCTGATACTACTTTGTTGTTTGCTTGGGACTAGTTCACGATGAGATCTTTCTCGTTCCCTTTTTAAGGCTTTATGATGGTATGGGGAGAGATGAAAGCAAAATTATCTCCTAGTATCAAGGCAGAAGCTCACAGAAGCCCTTACTTAGAATTAGGAGTGAGACAGACAACATGGCCAGTCGCAAATTATTCTCCAGAATCACAGCTACAGAGCTGTCCCATTCTCTCCATTACAGTTCTGAATCTCACATCTAACATTTACACAGCAAAATGTCTGGGACAAAAAAAATGTTAAGAGCTTACTGTTTATGTGAATGACTCAAAAAAAAAAAAGGCAGCACAGAACAGTAAGAGGTCTTCTCAAAAGTGGAAAGAAAGGTTTTCTAGACTTTTTTAATTATATAGTTGAGTTAAAACTTCCTGGTTAAAATTCTATGGTGTAAATAGCTTACTGTACATATCTAATCTTCAGCTTCAGAGGTGAGGGAGAGTGACAAGGACATAATATTTTTCTGCAGAACAGTTCTAGTTGTCTGCCAAGAGAGTGGTTATTTAGTTACAGAACAAATAAATGGCGTACCTTTTAAGGTGAGACAGAGAAGCCAAGACAATGAGAAAATAGAAGAGTTTGATTTTTACTGAAAGTGGGAGAGAAAAGGGAGTGACAGGGTACCAGGGTTATTGTCTGGTGGAACTTCTTGCCATTTACGCTACCAACCCAATGATCTTTCATCATAAGGACAAATTAAAATTCCCTGTTAATTTGATCTATGTTGACCAGGACTGCATGCAAAAGTAAATGTCAGAGGAAGCATATTTGTGCATGAGAAACCCAAAGGTAAGGGAGCTCTAAAAATCCAGTTGAAAACCAATGAGGAAAGTACTTCAAAAACTGAAAGCCACCCTTATGTATGCCCTGGTATTTGAAAATATACTTTTCCCTGTTATTATGGACTGTTGAACAGAAAGGCAGAGAAGGCACTGTGTTCAGGCTAATATTGATAAGTGTCACTGTATCGCACTACGCTACTTAGCACAAAAAATTTACAGCTGTATCCATTTTGCTTTATTCAACAGTACTTTTTTTAATGTGCAGCATAATCAAAATCTAGACTACAATCTTTAAAGGTGGAATGGATGAGCATTAATCCAAAATTCCTGGCACTCTTCACATAGGCACCAATTTAAACTCTGTGAAGTAAGAACAAGCTCTACCTCAAAGTTCCCAAGTCATCTTACAAGTAAGATGCCTGTAGTGATGCATGGCGTTTGTTGCCAGATCAGCAGGCTGCAAGAACTAAATATTCTACTCCCCAGCTGTCCAGTATGATTTTCTGACAGCTTGCAAACTCTTCAAGAAGCCAACGCTAGCATCTCTCCCCTCAGAGTGCACTAACAGCTCAGACGTACGCCTGCCCTCGTACCAACTACCTGTTCTCTGCAGCTGTACCACGGCAATGCTCTTGCCCAGTCAGATCTCTTCTCACAACTTTTCCTCACATTTCTTGTTCTTATTGTTTCTTCATAGTCACAATTTTCTGACTTGCAACTCTGACTCTCCTCAATCATCAGCTTCCACTTTCAACTGTAGCACCTTCTGGTCACGCCACCATACATTCTTGATCTCGGGCCTTTCACTGTGCCTTTAGTCCATATATTGCTGAAGAGTTTCCGTGTCTTTGCAGAACAGAGTTTCAGTAGTATTTCCTATTATTTGAAATCATTGCTATTTTCATTTGAAAAAGCACAGGGATATGAAGCTTCTTCTCAACTAAGCATTGATCCAACCTGATGCACAAAAGCCTGTTATTCCCTGAGGAGAACAGATTCTCCTTGCTTTGAAACTTGCCCCCAGTATGACTGGTTTGAGCTCTGGTACAGCACAGCAAATCTGGGCAGGCTCCGACATCACGAGCAGTGTTGTCTTCTTAAACATGCGCTGAGTGCTGTACTGAAATACTTGGTAACCTGCTGTACTGACAGACTTCAGTGATACCTTGTTGCTCTTGTTTTGTAGGGGGGAAAAAAGTATAATCTAATGGAACAATCTGGTGCATAAACAGCAAAACCCCAAAAAGTCTGTAAACAATCTTGTTTTTCTAGTAGTAACCCAGGAAGATTCTCCTGAGATGAGTCCTACTGTGGCTCTGGTGGAACAGTAGTTTTCATAGGCTAGACAGAGCCTGCAAAGAAACTTTCACGTTCATTTTTTTTTTTTCCCTAGTAGAACAACTTTTAAAAGATGCCACATTACAAGCAAACCGTATGGTGATTCTGTAGCCCTTCCCCAAGGCCCAACTGCATTGACAAGTCTTCCAACTTCACCATGCAAACAGGAGCACAAAATCTGGTTATTTTAGTCTGAGTCTCTCTCCACACATTTTTTCTTCTCTTCAGTCCCTCTACACTTGCCAGAACCAGAGGAATTATGTTCTACAGCAGCAAGCAGTTCAGGAATAACTCAAACATATCTCTCAAAAAATTGGCTAAAGAGAACTAAGCTTTGCTAGAGGTTACTTAAAATGCACATTCCTTCTGCCTCTCCTGCAAAGGCACAGTCCATGCTGCATTTTCTCAATACTTTTTTTCAAAAGTAAGCTTCAAGGCTGTGGCTTTCGCACCTCTCTCGCTCCCACCCCATAAGCTCAGACACTTGACTGCTCACTACCACCTGTGATCTCAGGCATAGACTTGACTGAAAAATGAACCAGATGACATGGCAGGGCCCAAGGTAATGGGCATTTCCCAGGTAATAGTGCTCAGTGTTTCCTACTCACTGCTCCGATCCCATGTGGCTGTCTGACAAGCTGCTCTGATTTAATTCCAGGAACTCACATTATCTGAACAGGCTAACCGAGGTGTCTGTGAGAAGTATTCATAAGTAAAATACAGATTTCTCTCATTCTTACCACCACTTAATCCTTGCACAAAATGATCCAATCCGTGTTTTTCGTAATTTAGGTGAAAGACGTAATTTCTTGATAAGTTCCTTAACTTCTACTAGATAGCAAAACCTACCTAGATTGATCTTTCATACAGGTAGTAGATCAAAATCTCTGGATTCACACAGACCATGTTTGTCTGGTTGAGGTAATTTTCCCCGTATCCAGTTTTCTTAGCAGAAGCACAAGAAATCTAGATTTCATACTCTGAGCATTGGAAGATCTTGCCTATCATCTGCTTCATACTATTGTTTTGCTTTACCACCACAACCACAAGGCACAATGTTGATTACATTGCAGGAAACCTCCAAATGTATTTTGGATGTGGCCACCTAGGCAAGTTGTGCTTTAGCCACATAAAAAGTTATAGGAATATAATCTAAAATGAAAGTGATATTTTTTTAAAAAGTGATGACATAAACATATTAGAAAACATCTACTTTTGTAATAATAACCATCTTTAAAGCCTACCATAGAAATTTAGAAGACTACTGAAGAAAGTCTAAGAAAAGTAAGACAAAGTGTTTGAAAAGAACATGGCTCCTGTAGGTAGTTTTATATAAATCATAAAATCTGCATAGCAAGCAGCTGGACAGGTTTGGGTTTTTTCAAAAATTGTGATTAGATGAACTTTTAGCTCAGCTTTTTATCTAATGAAAATGTAGTTTAAGTCAATTAAAAATCAAGCCATAAGCTTGCTATACTCAAGTTTTATAAGAAGTACAGAAAGTACTACTGTTAAAGTACTAAGTAAGAGGTTCTGATTAAACATATTTCAGCAATTAGGCACAAGCAGAAAGAACAGTTAGCCCTGCTAGGGGTGGGCAAGGGATCCACATATACCCTGCATATCATAAACTAAGTTGTAGTTTCATTCTGCTGCACACCTGAATTACTGTGGGTTTGAAACCCACGAGCCACAGTCTGTGTGGGCAAGGCTGCATTGGTCCCAGTCCTCAAGTACTCCAGGTTCCATTATTCTGTAGAACAAAATGTTCAGGTGCCCTGACTGAACACTTTGTTAGTTATGCTTTGTTTCAGTTCTTTTCCATCTATTCAAAGACCAATTCTTTATGTGATGTTTAATCTCACAGCTTTTTTGTTAATTTGTTACTTTTTTATTATAACCTGCTAGATTCCTTCATATAATAGTACATTCCCATATCACAAACATTTTCATATCATTTATTAATGTTAAGGATGCTATCAAGACAGACCATAGTAAAAAGACTTTATTTTCTTATAAAGTTACTTGTACTTTTTACTGGGACATGATTAAAACAATGATGTCAGCAGGGTAAGGGAACAGCTTCTTGCTCACATAGCATTACGAAGGTAACCAAAGCAGTGGCAGCTCCAGCTGGTCAGGCAGTGGGAATCTCAACAGGAGCTGCAGCACAGATCCTGTTCCAGCACATCCTTCTGCTCGGTGTGTATTGGCCTGAGCTCCGACTCCTGCTCTGTCCATGCACAAAGCAGAAGGGAAATGTCCTGGTGGGACCCATGTAAGCAGTGAAGCAGGAGGTGGCTTTCGCCATGAATATTTGCATGTCACCAAGTCCCCTCACAAATACATCTGTTACACCTTCTCTTTTGCTGGGAAGGCTTCTAGCATTTAGTCAATTGATTAGGGACAACAGAAAAGTACTTTTCAATTAAATCACTCATTCAAGCAAAACCAGGAATACTAAGATAATGCTCTCTGTCTGTAAATAAGATGCTGTATGTAACAGTGGAAACATCAACAGGAAAGCAAATATAACAGGAGAGCTTTTTTAGCAGAAAAGCAAAGTAAGGTTTTTACCGTAGTAATGTCTGGTTTTACTCTAGAAAGAGCTATGGTCCAGACACGCAAAGCAGGGTGGGAAGATTTGTTTAGAATCCATCCATAATTCAGCCAGATAGGACTTGCAGTGGATCAGATGCCACCCTCATGAAAGCATTTAAGAACAGCAAAGTGCAGAAACATTTAGGTTTTACCCACATTTAGGGAAAGATTTTGTGTTCAGTTCCTGCAGGGTGTATGCACAAGCCAAGTACAGTTTCATTTTTACTATACCTCTTAAGGATTACTCTGTAACCAAAACGATGACAGCGTACAACAAAGTCCTCAGGAAAAATCTTGTTTAGACCCCAGAAGACCAGGTCGAGACTCGGAAGGGATGCAGCAAAGGCACTGAAGAGTTAAAAATTAGGTTTCCAGGAGTGAGCAAGGATCAGTGACTGTAGCAAGTTCAGACTCCCCAGGCTTAAAGCACGCTTGGCCCAGCCACTGGGACTGGGTAAGGCAATTTGGTCAGAGTCCAAACAGGGCACTAGACCGTAGCTGTGACAGCTTCGTGCCTCGCTATAATGGTCTCCTCTTACTGCCAGCTCCTCCGGCGTGACTAACGCCTTCAAGTCTTTGTAATTTATACATCCAGAACTGTATCTGCTTCAGGTGAGAGTTGACGTTATATAAGCAAAAAAGTTTAAGTATGTATCCCCTCCTAGTAGCTACTAAACTCTGCACTAGTTTAAGGAGAGGGATAAAAAGGGAGGCGAGAGGGGGGAAGTTTGTTGAGGGGGTGTTTTTTTGTTTTTTTTAAAGAAAAAAACCCCACAACCCAAACATAGAACCACCCACCTGAAAAAAGCCAAAACTGGTTTTGAGAAAAATACTGTAATTCAGTCCCACTAAAGAGAAACAAGTTACTCTGAGGAATCATAGCAAACCCCAAAACATTTACCCAAAAGAGAGCATTTGCTGCTGAATATAGTTATGTAAGTTAACAGTTGTTTAGAATCAGATACTTAACAAAAGTATTTTTAAGCAAGAATCCCTCTTTAAAGAAAAAAAAGAAGGATTTTCACATGATCTCACTTAGAAAAAATCTGTTTCAAATTGCCCTACGTGTCCTGGCCTCAAGCCCGTTTTTACTGAAGGCCTTTCCTGTGCAGTTCCACAGGGGATGGGAATCTCTACAAAGTTTGCCTTAAAAGGATGTGTCAGATGCACAGCGTATACGGTGTTACATAGCTATGGAAGCTAACGATTCCAAGTACAAAGAAGTTTCTATCCTTTATTTTCCAAGGCAAATTATAAATTATACGGGGGCAAGAAAAATCCTCAAATTAATGTTCTTACAAAAAAAGCTGAGGTGAGGAAAAAAGGTCACTGATGTGCCATTATCCAAATACAAATGCATCCATCCATCTGTCTTTTAAGGGTATTGACTCAGCAACAGGAATAGAATAGGTATTTTTCTCTAGATTTTAAACTAAGTCTAACTCTCAAGTCACACAAAAAGCACATTAATTTGTACATTTCAAACAAGCAAGCATTACTGTAATGCAAATTAAGCCTTTTCATTTTCTCAGACTACCAATCTCATTTAATCATCATGATTCTGTCAAATGATTTGCTTTCTTCAGAGATATTTTGGCAACAGGAGGCGTGCTGTGAGCTTGCATGTAAAGGATGCAAGACCCGATACACACCCTTAAACATAAAACTTGCTAAGATGAACGTTCTTCTATCACCAGTAAAGGCTTTACTAAAAGTTTATTAACCTCCCAGAAAAAAAGGTCATTTTATAAATTCACAGGAAGTGTTTTAAAGTTATAGACACAGTGTGCTTCCTAAGGTTTAACATAAGGAAAGTTCACAGCAAACATCCTCATTTAGTCAGGCACTATACTTTGCTAGCAGCAGCACCAGCGGTTTCTCTCTGTGCTGTCCTCATGCACACACAGGAGCAGACTGGTCTAGTGCTCCACCTCCGCTTTGATGTTCATGTGGCAGCAGCAGCTAATCCTGGCTAGGCCATGCCATTCATCACCTTCCTCCTAGAAAAAATGGTGTAAGCCAAGAGATAGAGCTGGAAATTACATCCCTCGCATGGGGCTTTACACAGGGCAAGCGATACATGCGTGTCAGTTCAAGAATGGCTGTGCACTGTTCCAAGTGACAGTTCTGAGATGCATGAGAAATCCAAAAGACAACTGCTAACTTGGCAATGGCATGTCAAGGTTTACTGGGGATTTAAAACATTGAGAAAATAAAATTAAGGTGTGTGTCAGTGGTTTATACAGCAACAACTAACTGCCAGATGTCCCTAGGGTAGCCACCTTCATAGGTTTCTTTCATCTCACCTACTCAGGGGTTAGTGACCAACGAAATGGGATAAAGCACATGGCTACACAGTGGGGTTGTGGAAGGGCTCCCAAAGGCAAGCCTCCTATAAGTGTCTAGAATGGGCAATGCTTGGCTGACAAACACAGGAGGCCTTAAGCAGACGGCAGGGCTGCTAACATCCAAAGTGCGGGCAAGGCAAGTATTTCCATGGCAAATTACTTGCTTTTGCTTCCCATAAAGAGAGATGTATCATAGGTATGAACTGTCAACTCAATGTTACACAGGTTTTACCACCATCAGTTTGTACTTGTTAGTAGGTCTACTCATTACTGCTGTAACATCAATACTTCTGTTGTAGTAGCCATAGAATTGGAAACCTATATCTGATACATGCTCAAGAGAGACCTGTCCTGAGACAGTACTAGCGAAAGAGGAACATGGATTAGACACGCTGAGGTAGGCAGCGAAGGATGAAGATGAATGGAGACCCTGCAGTTAATATTCTCTGCTACGGCAATACCTTCCTCCTTTTTAAAAAATATAAAAAATTCTAACTAAAACATGTAGCTATTGATTAGGGCTACTGCATTAATATCACTTCTCAAACAGTACAAGAACCCTTCACACACAGGATCTTACACTAGGAGAATACAAATTAATAGGTTACTGCAGCTTAATAAAGCCAGTGTTTGACAAGCTTTCTTTAAAAATATCCTCTGCAAAATTTCTAGGAAAAGGATAAACTCAGCAATGGAGGTGGCACACATGTTTTCAGAAGTTTAAGAGGATTCTGCCCAGAAAAGGACCACCACATGGTTTAGAAGCAGAGGGAAGCATGCAGCAGGACCATTTTCTAGGAAGTGTTGCTGAACCCACATTACAGAAATTTAATATTGTCAGCCAAGGTAAAACTAAACATCAGAAAGACGTAACCAGCAGGGATATCGCAAATAAGTTGGAGAGTTCTCATAATTTGGTTGCTCATATAACTGAAAAAAAAGCATCTTAAAGCTGACAAAATACAAGTTTTCATTGTTTATACCACTAATGTGTTTTAAGCAATACATGTAGTTATTGTGCCAACATCAATTAACTGTAAGTTTAGCTACAGAATTATTCTACTGTCATATTTACATTTTGTTGACAGCTTTACTGTTGACTCAGTTATCAAAATTGTACCATTAAGAACTACTCTCCTATGTTAAGTGCATTCTCTGCATCTAGTTGATAGATTTCTTGACTAACCCTACAGAAGAAGTTTTCACTCAGCATCTCATTCATCTCTGTGTATTCCAATTATAAAGGGGGATTGGGAACAGCTATTAAAAAAATAGGATCCTTGAAGATTAACATATTGAGAGATTTCTGGAAGACAAATATAAAAGACAAAGTTAGAAAGTTGTTTCATTTGAACAGTGAATCCGTTACTAAAGCCTGGATCCAGCTGGGAAAAAAAAATTCATAGTTCTTTGGGACAAGAAAAAATACAGAAATGGTTCACAAAGCAAAACATTTCAGTGCTTTGCACATTGAAATTGATACTTAGCTAGCAAATCTTAAAGAGCTACGACCAACTATCAGAAACCATTAAGTAATTGGAGCAAACTGAAGTTCAGTGCTTGATCTTGCAAAATCCTTCTAATGTTTCCTCTGAAATTCCCTTTGTAAAATCTCAGTGTATATATTTCTATTACCATATTTCTGACATCACAAACACTTTGGATTTTTAATTTATTCTCCATGCAACAAACTAAATACTTGTATCATGGAAAGGGTCACACAGGCTGATTTTATTTTAAACTAGACACCACAATCTAACTCAAAATTTGTAAATGAAAGATACTACTTTTTGAAAGCTATAGAGACATCTATGTCCAAGAGAATGGAATAGAGAGATCCTATACTGTCAGTTATCACAGAAGATACCCACCCATGCTCTCAAAGCGTAAGTTTCCACTGTTTTTTATCCAGTATGTTTTATTACATCATTTTGGACAACACTAATAAAATACACTTTATCAGCAGCAAACATTCTTACCTAAGGTTCGTAGAATTCAGTGAACAAACCTAAAGGTTCGCTAAAGGAAAATACTGTACAGGAGGTATGAAAAGGTAAAACAAGTATATACTAGGAACAGTTACCTTTTAAGAAGGAGAAGGGTATTACTGTTTTGGAAAGTAAAGGTAAGAAAGAGAAAGGGGAGGACTTAACAATCCAACTACAGGCAGCTAAAACTTCATCTAGCTATTAAATCACTAATTAAAAAGTCTGTAAGTTAATGATTTGAATCTGGTTCCCAGTTTAAAATATTCATAAAAGAGTAATTTCTGGACAAAGTAATTAAATCTGTTTATTTGGCCTGTAGCAAGTGTAATACAATACAAGAATTTTCTTCTCAGCAGTTTCAGGAGGAACACAATAATCATACCTAGGCCTGGTTAGCATTATTCACCACAGACTTCAATTTTTTTCCATTAACTCGTATTTGCCTTCGAGAAGAAAAGCAGGAAGAACCACTACCCTCCTGCACACTCACAAAATAGGAGAAACTTTGTTTACAGGCTTCATTTGCCTAACTGCCTCCAGTTTAAATAAGTTTGTTCCCCTTCCTTTTCCATTCTGCTAGCGCTTGGCCTGTCAGGATGGCAGCTGCAGGGACAGACCTGACTCACCCCAGTTACTCCATTGTCTTTACTGTTTGGAAAATGGTACTGACCAGTGCCGGGTTCCTAGCAGAGGGATGGCTTGGATGGAAGGGAGGTCAGAGACTAGAATCAAGACACGAGATAGCCAAATGCTATCCAAAGGTTAATACCCCATACAGACCACGTTTCTGCCCATCCTTCCTTTCGCACGGAGGTGAAGCTGGCAGCGTATCAAACAAAAGAGAAGGGAGAAGATAAATGCCTGCCCAACACAAATACCATTTCCAGGGCAAGGGTGGAGTCACTAGGAAGCAGCTGAATGAACTGGAACCTCTTCTGCTGCCCGGGGTTCCTGTTTGCAGCACACCTCATGCAGCAAGGCGATGGAGCAAAAGCTGCTGTTAATTTCTTACCTACCTCAGTTGTAAATGAAAGACAAACACAACATCAGTTTGTAGCTTCAATTGCATCACCATCTGAAGCTATGCTAACCCCGGGTACTGCAGAAACTCTCTCATTGCTTAAGAAAAAAATTATTGTCTGCAGAAGAAACCATCCATTTCAGTCAGCTTAAAGGGCTCCTCACTGAATATTTGTTTTGGATCAAATATCTTCTCTGATCTCAAGTAAACAGGGAATCGGCTTCAAAGAGCTTACACTAGTAGGACTACCTACACATTTCTCATGCAGGCAAGTTTCCTTACAGCTGGGAACCAGTATGCAAATTCCATCCTTTCTTTGTAGGAAGGAGGAAAAGAGATCCATAACAGAGACCACATACCTTATCAGTGTGAACTAAGGTGAGGAGCAAAACAAGCAAAGGGTGGAGCTTCAAAAGAAGAATGGCACAGAATAGCAGAAAAACAGGCCCTAAACACAAAACTAATCAAAAATTTTAAGCTTACAGATGGAATCTTGAACATCAATTAACATATCCTGACCCTTTATAAAAATGTTGTTTATATTGATCTATTCAAATACCACAGAGCAAACAAAAGGTCTCTCTGAACACTAATACAATGCCAAATGAAAAAATAAAGAATAAATGCCAAAGCTAAGACACTTTTCTGTCCAGCACAGCTGGGCCCTCAGGCAGCACAGCTATCAACACTTCTGCTTTCTGCAGAAAAACACTGTTTGGGGAGTAGCACTGAAAATTTCAAACAAGGGCATCAAACATTCACCATCATTCAAGCAGAGAGGTAATACAGCTACTTACAAACATTACATCAACATCACATTAAAAAAACAAACCACAATAGTTTGCACAAAGGTCAGCGTTTTAGAAAACATGATTAAGATCAGTACCAAAAAATGATCCACCAAGCACTGGAAACTAGATCTTGTTCTTCAAATTTTTAAGACAGAAGGATCTGGAGAAAAAAGAGGAATTTCTGATCTTTACAGAGACATTATTCTCTGATCTTCTAGAATTAGACAGAGAAGCAGAAACACATCTAAAGCACGGAGCCATGCAAGATACTAGACAGGAGGTACACAATGTATCTGCCTACAACATAATTGTTTTGAAATTTGATCTCTTACAGCAGAAGCAACATTCTCAGTTAAAAGCTTTTTTTTTTTCCTAGTTTTTGTTGTTTTGGTTTTTTTGTTTGCTTGGCTTTTTTTAAAGGTGATGAATTAATTTGTCTTTGCCACGTTTGAATATTTTTTTATGGCACTGCTGCATTGCCATCTCCAAGGACTGCTGCAGAAACCTGCGTACAAGTAAACTGAAGCTGCCACAGAACATCCTTCCCTTTGCAATATTTGCATTGACAAAAGCAGAGAAAGTGAGTGAAATAACACACTGGGCAAGATAAAATAGAAGGCCCTTTGCATAAAGGCGTGAAATACACCAGTTTGAAACCCTCTGTTAATGCAGAGGCTTGGAACAGTTCCTCTCAGGAAGCCCTAAGGAAGCTGATGACAATAAGAGAGTGAAAGAAAGAACAAAGAACTTCTTCCCATCTTGTCCCCATAGAGGGATCACTGTTAAACCTACATGATTCTGTCAATATTTTACCGAAGTAGAAGAGCATTTACTTTCTTCCTAATTCACATGCAGTAACACACAACACATTTTATTGTCTTTTTTCTTAGACTGTAACAGTGTAGATAAAATACTAAGTTTAGACACTGGAAGCAATAGCTCTGGAAGCCATTTGGCTACATGATGTCATCAAACTTTGCAGCAGAACCCTACAATCATCCTGAGAAAGCCAATAAAGAAAAAAAAAAGTATCTTTTGGAAAGTTTCCAACATATTAACTTAGACTTTCTGCATATATTGCCGTGTTTAAAGTGAACTACTTTTCTCCCTCCTCCTCCTTCTACTCGGCCACAAGCAAAACAGGATTTGGGGATGTGCTGTAGCCTGACACCAGACGTGCGTGAAATAACCAGTTATTAAATATCACATTTAGAATTTAAGCCTCTGAATAAAGACAACTTATTCCTAGTTGTGTAATGGTGCAACTTGTATTGCAAAGGTTTTTCCTCTTACCAGGTAATTGTTCACTGCAAGGTAACAGCCTGTGTAACAGGACGCTAGCATAAGCACCTTTTGTTCCACAGAACACGAGAAAAATCAAAGACGAGCCAGAGCGACTCCGTAAAACGGCGCACAAAAGGCGCGCACCTCGCCGGCAGCGAAGCCTCGGCTGCTGTCAGCGGGCGCTTTTTTTGCCGTCTCAAACCGCAGCACCGGGCGGGGTGACGAGTCCCTGCCACGGCAGAGCACCGCCCGGCGCTCTCCCCGCCGGAGGGGCGCAGGTCCCCGGGCCCGGAAGGCCGAGCGGCCGCTCCCCCC
>VWZK01021758.1:0-29082 GCA_013396935.1 Baryphthengus martii | reverse complement strand
TTTTTTTTTTTTTTTTTTTTAATGTGCTGCACAGAGATCTTTTTTTCGGTCTCTTTTTTTTTTTTTTCTCCCAAGCTAGAACAAAGATTTAATATCTAAAGTAGTTATTTACTTAAGTTTTAATCCAAGTAATACCGATTGTTTAAAATCCAGTGATATTAATATGATATGCTTTGTGCATGCTAGATGTGCTTACTCAGTAGGAAACGCAGTATTGGGGACAGTGATTTTCTGTCTCTGAAGTTCTCGCATGCATTTGGTCTGTTGACTTATTTGCAAAAGGGGGTTGTGTGGGGTGGAGCAAGAGCTGCATGCCAGTAGAAAGTACTGGTAATGTCTACTTGTAAATACAAAGGAAGATTCTAGTTATGGAGGTTAAACACTGTAAGTGAGCAGACAACTTTATTTAGTATCTGCATTGTATAGTAAACTTTCTTCAGAGGAAAAGCTGGCCAAAGGGGCATGGTATTCTGGAAATATTCATGACATCACAATTCAGTGATATGGACCAGTAGTAAATTCAGCCTACACAGTATAAAACCTTAACTACTTTGTGTTATAGATTCTGAAGCTTCAATAAGCCTGAAAGAACTGGGAGGGTGGGGGGGCAGTAAGGGGAAAGGCGGTGGCAGTAATAATTTCTTTCCTCAAAATTATCTGTTCAGTCTTTCCTGAAGTAGTACTTTACATGGAAGCAGCTCTTTCTGTATTTCCTTAGCCTTCCTATTCTACCTCCATTCTTGTTACTCACGGAAAAAGTTAAATGAAGATTTTCAGGAATGATCTCTAGTCTAGAGTTAGATTAAAAATATATTTAGAATTGTGATTTTGGTCTGAGAGAACTTGTCAGTAGCCAACTTCTGTCTGTAGGTGACAGAAGACTGGAGATCCCTACACCAATAATTTAGAAGGTATCTATTTTGTATCTAAATATTTTGCAAAATCTGACTTAGTGTAGCCTTTTGCAACCAGGTTACTTTTTTAAGGAATTATTATACATATTAAAGATGCCACTTAAGTGCTTCTTTACAAATACTGGAGCATTACTTTAAATATTTTGGTTTTCAATGTGGATATAAAAAGAAGATTAACTGTGGTTTCCAGCCGTCATGCTTGCTTGTATTTTATTTTATTTTTTTCACAAACGGTTGTCTGCAAAACCAGCCCCTGTTTACTGTTGCTGAATAATAATTTCTGGACTTCATCTTGGCAGTGGATGTTGGAGAGATATCCTTTAAGCCACTGAATTGAACGTGGACATTCATTTCAGTGTCAGCTGACATCCCAAGCTGGATCATAAATGAAAAGCAGTGGAGTTCAACTGCAGTGTATAACAATAAAGCAGGAAACACTAATTGCCAAACTACTGGCAGCTGAAAGTAGAATTTACAGTAATGCTAACTGAGCAGATCTGACTGTTGATAAAACATTACAAATATCCACTCTTTCTTAAACCAAGTTGAGTTTGTTTGTTTGTTTTTGTTTTTTTTTTTTTTAAATTTTGAGAACTATAGTGCACCAATGCATAGAAGTGGCAGGATTATGCACAACTTCACTGCATGATTTAAAATACTTCCTAAATCTTGATATGAATATAAAATCTGTAACTTTATGTTATGGACTCCTTTAAAAATGACCTGCTACATAGTGCAAGGACAACTTCATCTATCTGTAAATGTTCTCTCTCTCTTTTTCTGATGTTTATACAAAATCTCTTTGAATACCTGTCTAAATGCAGTACTGTCCAGGTCATCCCATTGCATAGTCATGAATACCTGATCCCTGTATTAAAAAGCCCCACAAAATCCCAAACCTCACAATTTCCACCACCAAACAAAAAAAACCCCAAACCCAAAACACCCTCCAAACACCAAAGGAAACATTCTGTGTGGAACAGTGACAAAGATCTGTGCCACTATTCACAAAGCATCAGCTTACAATAGACATAATACCTTAATTGATAAAGTTGTTTGAGACATGAAACATTCCTTGCAGAGACCCCTCACTTTCCCCATTTTTACCTGTTAAATACTATTATTGCTCCCAGTCTCTCTCCAGTTAGAAAATAACAAACCTGTCAAACATCTTGTTTAGCTTTGTTTCTCAGGTATAAGCAAAGATAACAAAAGGTATGTGTAAAAGTCATGTTTTCAATCATCAAATACATCTTTTAATGGATACATGCATGGTTAAAGCCCATCACTGGCATAGCTAAATGTGGAATTGCTTATTTCTGTTGCGTACATGTTTCTGTCTGACCCATTAACTAGATTAAAAAACATATTAAAAATTTGGGGTTGAGGAGGTAAAAAAGATATAAGAAATACTAAATGTGAAGTTTGACACTGTGCAGAATAGTAACCTGAGTTCAAATAAGCATGTCAACAAAGGTCAATATTCTTGTATCACATGTCACTTTCTCTTCCCTCTCCATTGCCACTGCAGCATCAAACAGCAACGCAAATGAAAAATACTGTCCAAAACTATTACAGTGGAAGCTACCGGTTTTCTTAAATTCTTATGCAAAATCTTGTCATTTATGAAGCTGCTTTCTGCAAGATGACCTCTGCCTCAACGTACTTCCTACTGATTTCAACAGTACAGGTCATGAGACTATCTTTATGGTATAAGGAAGTATGGTGATTAAAATATGTCAAATCCAAGTTTCAGGAATGTCTAGGTTCAAACCGTGCTGCAAAAAACTAGAAGGGTTCATTGCTTACTTTCCTAGATCTTCACCCACCTCTTAAAACAACCAGGTGTTTACTGGTACAGTATGCGGTCTCGGCAGGGCCAGCAAAAGGGGAGGAATATCAAAGTACTGACTGAGAGCCAGGGAGCTTCTTCAAACACCTTGCACAGTGCTTGCTCGTGCTCTGCCTTAGTGACCAGTACTAGCAGTTTTTTAACCTTCATGACCGTCAGATCTTGTACAAGAATTTTAATGTATAATTTTTTAAAAATACATTTTTTTGAAAACTCTTTTCTGTCGTAAAATTTCTGATCAGTTTTTCTGTCCCATAACACAGACACCACCCTCTCAGTGCATTACTCTACTGACAAATAAGCTTCAATTAAATGATCCTTGTGTCTTCATCACATGTGAACTGTCCTTCATTCGCAGCACTACTAATGAACGGAGGACTCTTTTTGCTGAAATGATAATTAAACATTAGTGTCCTGCAGAATGTCTGTCTTAAACACTACATTCAACAACCAGCCTATAATTACTTTCATGAAGTAGTTTCCTAAAGTCAACCTGAAAATATCGATTAAGGGTTGTATGATCTATTCCTTGCACTGATGAGTCTCGGATACATACTCTTGTGATCAAAGCTCCTACGTACACCATGGTTGTTGGTGTCCATTGCTTGCCTGGAAGGGAAGACTCCATCTGTGTCTAAACTGACAGTGAACATGTAACATGCACTACAGGGAGAATACGAATGCAATCTGCTCTGATCTATACAAGGTTGAGAGGGGTATTGCAATCTGTTGTAGTAAATGTTTATTACAAGAATTTGATTGCTTATTCCTGCTTACTGTCTTAAAATAGCCTATGTTAGATAAAAATGTATGTTTCTGATTTGCACAGTAAGTTTTAAATTGAAGAAAAAAGGTGACTTTTTAAAGCTTCAGCCTTTATGACACGCATGACCCAGTGGTAGTCTGCCTCAGGCTTTTACTAAGCACATCACTGCAAACTGCCAGAATCAAAGCGGGATGGCCATGGCTACAGTCCTGGTACACTTGCATTCATTCCCAGTGCCTCCAGTTGGGACAGCAAGTGTTCCTTTAAAGAAGAAATATAAGCAGTGTAGAATCAGCAGCTTGTATCTGCTGTAGCGCTGTAACTCCAGAGCTTGCCATGCTGACTTGGTTTCAAGCATAATCAGTAGAGGGAAAGGCAGCACAAACGTTGTTTGAAGGGAAATAATAGTACTGTGTACGCAATGGGTTTGGGTGACCATTAAGACTTTTAGCAAGGGTCTGTTAAACTCCTTCATTTCCATCATGGAGATGTAGGAGACGCAGTTCTTGGAGAGAAATGGTGACAGCAAGCCTTTTGTGCTATTTGCCAAGGACTGAAGTGGGGGGGCAAAAGTGTGTTCAATCATATGGTGCCACTTGGCACTGAACCAAGCAAAAGTATTTGTGCAAGTGCTGCTACCTAACCGTCTGAGATACTCTTCCACATAGGTAGCCTACTTTCTTTCCTGTCTCAGCACAACAGGCTGCTGCTTGGATGCGATTTGTGATGGCACATTAGCTAAGGCACACTGACAAGCTCATTTGGGGGTGAAAAAAGGATGGAAAAGATCAGATCTGTTCTGTGGCCCCTTGCACAGATACAAAAGGATTTTTTTATTTATTTATTTTTTTGCTTTAGAAACACGATTTGCATTTATATCTCTAAAATTTTCTATGCGCTATTTGCACACAGCGATCTTTTGTTTCAAGGCATTAACTGTCATCTGTTATGACAGGGTGTTTTTGCATGAAAAACAGGTGTCTGAGGAATTGTGTGAGCACAACTTCAAGTTACTTTTGAGACTTTGACTACTGTCCCCTCAACCTTAAGGGCTTGCAAAATGTTACAGAACAGTGCAACTTTGTTGGAATGGTCACTGCAGAGTTGTAAGAAACTTGAATCCTTTGATGAAAGCAGATCGGTCTGTTTAGCTTTCAGATCAGTTTGTTTAGCTTTCTTCTGGCATAACTTGGAAATAATCTTCTAAGCTGTTTTTATCAAGAGTCAACCTTCTTCTCATATTGTTATTTTATTACAGTCCAACTGGCGCCCCTCTTTTTTTTCCCCCCCTTCCTCCTTTTCTAAAATAAAATTAACCTGTTTTTTTAATGTACGTGCAATATATCCTCTCCATTAAAAGACAACCAGGTCAAAAGAGAAGCAACTCTGAACAAAGTATTTGTCAACTAACGCATATCTAGATAAAACAAGCTGATAACTAAAACTCATTTAAAATTTGGTTTCCAGGCTAGGACTTGGGGAAGGAATTTCTGGATGCTTTCTGTTCTCTTTTGAATCTTTGCCAGTTTTGATGATGATATTTCCATAAAGTTATACTTGTTATCTTTAAGAATATATTTCTTCCCTATTTGGCTTTAAATCTGTAAGGTATTAGGTTTTCCCCTTTTGGAAATGGATAAAAAGAAGGTAATGTATTTCACTCCAAATGTCCCTCACATAACACCACTGTGTTTGTCTCAATGTTAGTACTTAAGGGAAAGAATGAGACACAGCAAAACCCAAGGAAACATAAGGAATCCAGTCAGTAACCTTTAAGTCTTTGGATAGACCCTGGGAGTGCTGTTTTCTGTCCCATGCTGGAAGCAGGAACATTGCAGTTTTTTCCCCTGGAACAATGACAGTTTGGTTGTACCCACCTACTAAAAACAAAAGATAAGAGCTACTCAGTAACAAAATGGTAGTTTACTTCAACTCCACCATGCTTTTGGAGAGAACTAGCAGTTATTTAACTATAATCTTTTCAAGGAAAAAGTCAACCTAGTTGATAACAAAACTTCCTTTCAGAAAATTCAAGCCAGGAACTGTTTTCTGTGTCCCATACCCTATGGTGACGATGCAGCATTTTGTTGAAGGCTTTGGTCAGAGTCAGGCTGTGATCTTTCTGTTTCTGAGATCTTCTAAGTAGTTCTAGCTGCTTCAACTTTACAGATTTCTGTGTGATTTCTAATCCCGGTTTTCACTTACTACGACTAATGCTGAGAAGTAAGTGTCCTTAGGTTGGCACTTGAGCCCATAATCAGCAAGCAAAACACAACACATATAAGGAAATGGCTACTGTCCCACTCTCTCATAGCCAGTTATCTGGATTAAAAACCACTTTATATGTACTATTTTAACACGTATTTTCCAGGTTGACCATGCAGAGTAAAGAACATGCTGTTGGGGGAACACAGGCAGATAGTCTTTCATCTTGGCTCCCATAAAAGGCTGGCAGTGAAGTAAAGGGGGAAAAGTCTTTCCAAATCCTTGAAAATGAGATTCCTCCACATCAGATGGCCTGGAGCAGTTCAGTTTTTCAGAACAGACTCTTGTGAAGAAATCTACTGTTACCTTCAGAGCGTTTACATGGGAGGTTACAAGTCTGAACAGGCAAGTGCTTTTCTTCAGCAGTAGTTGCTGCCATGCAGGTGACAGGTGGAAGAAAATTCCTGGAACTCCCCGAAGTTCAGAGGCAGACTTATAAAGTTTATGAACCCACAATTTGAACGCGCACCAAAACCCAAAAATCCCACTCTGGACAGGGTTCTAAAGGAGGAACTGAGCAGACAGAGATGCTTTCAGCAAGGTATAGATCTAGAGCAGGATGAGGATGGGCTACGTAACACTTTGCTCTAAACAGAACCAGTGCGTGAACTCAGCGTCATTTGAGCCTTGGCTGTGTTTAGGGTCAAAGTGGAACAGGAGTCTGCCTCACTGCTGGGCCAGCGGGCTATTAAGGCACAGGTTGTGGTGCATGAATGGAACCATTCATTGTCTTTCTCTTCTCTGCTTCTTTAAGCCTTGGGGTGTCAGTCCTGTGTTGTTAGCCCTTACCCGGAATAGAGGAAGAGGCTGCCTCCCTCCTCATTCCCCTCTACTCTAGTTCCCTTGAAAAACAGAAAGCAAGATTCAAAGCAAGATTCAGTGCACAGAACACCAATCTAAAATAAACTACCATTAGCCATAATAAAGTCTAGTGTATTTTCAAATTTACCAAACTATCTGCAACTGTGCAGAAATTCCTGATAAGACAGTCCTCACTCCAAGGAAAAAAAAGTGCTTGCATGTATCAGATTTACTTCAACCAGGTCATTCTCAAGGACCCGAGTGTGTACTGCACTGAGAGTCCTTCCCACATAGTCTTAACCTATTAACTGCTCTTTAATGTCAGACATAATCTAGGTTAAACGCCACAAAACCTCTCTGTTCTGAACTCACATGTGACCACATCAAGGGACTCTACTTACGTTGAGGATTATTAAGCCTGTTGGACTGGTTATGACTGGCTTCTCCACAGGCCCTCGCACTGTCATGACAGCAGTTTTCTGCATAAAGTTTTCTGATGATTTCTAATGGTTTTCTGCATCAAGCAGACTATTCCTTGCTTTCTAACAGCAGGAACTAACATATCTGTTCAGCTACATTTCACCCTCACCTCATTCCCTCCCAGACTAGCTGCTGCGATGTTTTGACATCTAACACTGAGGAAAAGGCTTTAGGGAGTGAGTCTCCTCCTGCAGCAGCGTGAGGAGCTGCTGTTGGCTTCACTGGAGTCAGGCTGTGCTGTCTGTAGTGCATTTCTATTTTTCTTTGAGCTTCCTTCTTTGCATATGTTTCTGTAGCCAGGCACATAGCTTTGTGTGTGTACAGATGACAGATGTGTTTATACTGCTTCATAGGTGTAACTGCAGAATTATGTTTTGCCAGATGAATGGAAATGCTCAAGTAGACTTTCACACACTCAGTTCCAACTAAATACCTTTTAAAAGTTGTTCCAATGTACAGAATACCATTTTCCATGACAAAATCTTAAGTGTATATTGTATTGCTGGGAGTAAGGTGCTTAAAATGAGAAAACAGGATATACTGAAAGGCAAATTCACTGTATTAGGAATAGTGAGGGAAACTCTGTTCCTTCCCCTATTACTTACTGATAGTAACACTTTTTTTCCCCTTTTCTTTTCTATACCTTAGAGCCAGGACCAGTTCAACTTTTCAAAATGACAGCTTGCTCTCCGTGACGTGAACCTGCTAAGGATTTTTGCATGTGAGCTTTGAAGAAAGTACTTCTTAAATCTGTAAGCATTGTGCTTGTAGTATGACACTTGTCATCTTTCTATTTATCTTAAGAAGTGAGCACCAATTTTCAGAAGGTGCACTACAGATTATCAGGACAGCTTTGATAAGCCCAGAGGAAAAATGATACTCATTTAATGCTTTGGGAGTTTTGGAAGACTGTGAAGTACAAACTGTCATGAAGCCAACTTAATATAACTGTTTCCTTTATACTCTGAGGATTCACAAGGGACTTCACTGCTTGCATACAGGAAGTAAAGTCTGTTATGCTAGAACAAGACTTTGTTTCTTACAATTTAGAAAACCACACAAAGTTTCCTTACAGGAAATGTTACATTCATGCAAATTCCCATATTTATTTGTAGACAAAAATTGCCATTGACATAGCAGGAAAACTAGATGAAAACAGAGACGGCACAGACTTAAGGCCATTAGGGTGCAATAGTGAAGAGACATACATGATAGCAATTCATACCACTACACAAAAACATACTTAAATACATAAATATTTTTATTATTGTCTTCTTTTCCAGTACTGGCCTAATTTCTTAACAGGAGTCCTTGAAAATAAATTGCTACATGAATGCATTTCTTCAGTGAGGAGTTTGAAGATTTAATTTTAGGCAAAGCTTGTCTTCTGTTCTTACACTATTCGACCAAGATATACTGACTTGGGATATTTTTCCTTTAGATCAGGCCACTGAACGATGAAATAATCTGAAAAGTAGTAAAGAATCTTTCCAGACAGGGATAAAGTTTCTACGCGGCAGATGCTCTCCACATACACAATGATTGCTCTCTTTATGCCTAGAAGCCCAAGAAGAATAGCAGATATACAGACAGGAACACATGTTCCTGGGCCATTGCACAATATCTGAAAGAGACAAAACATTTTACAGAAGTAAAACATGAGTTTTTTTCATGCAGTAAAGAATAAAAAGTGTGTATATTCACATAACATTACATTTAAAAAAAAAAAAATAGCGTATTTTTCCAAAGATGTTTTAAAAAACAGAAGAGGCAAGTGAATATATATAAAAAAAAAAGGTGGGAAATGAGGCAAACAAAAGACATTATTTCAAAGTAGCTGTCAAAAAAATCATCTTTCTTTACATGTCTAGGAAGGAGAAAAGAGCTCTGAGAAGGCAGAGTTAATTTCTTTGAAGGAAGTAGAATTACTTGACTCATGAGTATCTAACTAAACCAGCTTCCAATCTCAGTCACAACTTTGTGTGGTATCAATGATGAGATTTGTGCACAGATTAAAGCATAATAAGGCCAAAGAAGTTTAATTAGGATTACTAAACCTGGGATCCAGTTATAAATCTCTTGAACTTTGGCTTAAGTCAGCAAAACACTTAAAGAGTTCAGCAAAAATGTGCTGATGAATTAGGACCTTCATCAGAATCTACAAGCCGATATCCATGACTGGATTTTTTTTTTTCTTTAGACACTAGTACATAGAAACAAGCACACAGCGGGAAGGTGTTTTGTTAAATACATGTCATGTCCTTGTAGTAAAGGATCTCAAATTCACTGATGAACCTTAACAGTAAAAGAAAGCAGTGTTTCAATTTCAGATGTTAGTAAACTGAAAACCAGATTGCTTGTAAGTAAAAGGTTTAAATCAGGGTATATTAGGTACTTTACTTGGCTATCAATATTGATTTCAGGCAAGGAATTTCTTATTACTACCATGTAATCAGCACTTTTCTGCACAGCTGGGCTTATGTGGAAATAAAGAGTTCTTTTATAAAAGCATGGCCTTATATCCTATAAACTCACAGTTTTTTTGTTCCAAGTTCACCAGCTTGTGAAAGATATTATATTGGTGAGGGGGAAAAAAAGTATCAGACTTTGTTTCAGGGCTGTATCAATCTTTTCAGAATGCTTCCTTCCCTGCTTTGTGGCAAGATCCCACTGACAAACTGGCTAATAACACCTTGCCTCAGTTAAATGCAGCAGCAGCAGCTATAGTGCTTTTTAAGTTCCAAACTCTTTCACCTACACGTTCCTTTGCCTTTAAGATGGCCCCAGAAGTCTAGCTTAGGGATGTGATGACTGTAATGCAACGTTTTCCTATCAGAATGAACAGAATGTAATACTATATGCAAAATTATTCTGATTTATTGTTGATCTTAATCGAACTATTTACTCATGCAAGACTTGCTGATGTTTTCTTAAAGACCCTTACAAGCAACATGCTGTATATTGTTTTAATCTTGAAATTTTAGGGTCTCAACAGCCACAAATACTTGTATAAGAAAACTGCAACAGTGTAATCCTTTTATATTAGCAATTATATAGCTAAGAAGCAGAGAAAATGAACACATCAGCTTTGCATACTAGATTTTTGAGATCAGAGTAATGTACTACGGTTTCAAACATCCTTCTGAATGTGATTTCAAGTAAATCCATGCTGAGACTTTAAAACCTACTCTACAATCTGCTGAGAATGTAGATCTGTTTTTTATACATTTGACTTGGCAAGCAAGGACATAAACCAACCACACACACACTACCTTTTAGCATTTCAAAGGAACTTTTCCATATCGGTGAACTAAATCGTGCATTTTGCCCTATTTCTCAACACGTTTGATTGATTTGCACTGATGTTGATTGTGCTGCTGGTACATGGCTACTGATACCTGAATTAAGGCATATTTAGGTATCTTTATTTGTAATAACATTCGTTACTGTAGTGTAAACACAGAGGAAATGACGGAGTATTCTTCCGTGTTTGCAGGCAAAACCCACAGGATCCCTGCTGCAGAATCCGCTCTGGTTTAGACAAGAACGTAAGACACAGCAAGCAGGCCAAAAAAGTTATTTATTACTCTGTTTTGTGAGTTGAATATTCAGTCTGACTACTGATTTCAGATTCACAACTTAGCTTTCGGTGAATAGATAAAAATGTGCACCACTGCTAAACAGAAACTCCACTTTCCCTTTCCTTTAGTAGAGTACCTGGAGTACAAATATTGTGTCATCTTCACTGCTCCCCAAGTCCTTTTTCTGCTGCATTACAGTCCTCTCCCTTGTCCCTTCCTTGGTGTCTTCCATTGCAATGCTCATCTGTACTCTACCTAGCTCTCTGACATATCTCCCACCCATCCCCTCTTCCCCGGTTTTCTTTGTGATCTCTGGTACTCATGCCCCTCAGCATCACTGTTTCCATGTGCCCTTCAGGACTCGTACTGGCTCTGCACTCTCCTAGCCTCCATCGACTGCAAAATTTCAACCCAGCTGTCTAAAGCAAGGAGAAAGTTTCACATCGGTCCCATACTTTCCAAAGTCTGACACAAAAAAATACCAATTGCAAATATGATTTAGGTCAGGTAGACATCCTAACATTCTCCTGAGCCCAGAATCTGAGAATTGTAGAACAGGTTTTATAAAAAGCTGAATTATTATAGTCATGGTCTTTATCAAGCCACTGTGCCATATACTTCATCTTACTTCCCCCCGTTATTAACCTTGGCTAGCAGCTCCGGTCTTTGTGATGTTTGCACACACTAGATGTGCGACGATGCACACATAAAGATAAATGCTAGATTGAATTCCAAACTAAGTGTACTCATAAAAGATCATGTAATAAAATAATGGTAAATGGATCTATCTGTGAATCTACACATAGCTCTAAAGGCCACATTAAGTGGCTGTTACTACTTTGCTGAGGTGTAAAACAGAAAAGAAATAATCAAAATTAAAATAATACAATACCTTTATTATATCCAGGTTTTTATATGATGCACTCAATTTATACCTTCTACTGACTGTTTATAATTTATAAGCTGCTTCTCAGATGCCCTTTAATTCATGCAAAAGAACTTGCATGTGTGAAAATGGACCAGGAAAATTATGGACTAGGCATCTCTAAAAAAATATGATTTAACCATAATTCATGTCCTCTGCTCTTTCCCTTTCCACACATAATGGTTCAAACAAGACAAAGTAGATGTGGCTCTATAGGACCTCTGTATGCAAAATGGCCACAAAATACTTTGACTATATATGTTCCTGTTCTAAAATGCTCAGGTTTAGAAATTGTCACCTGAAAGAGATTCTGGAATAAACCTGCTGAAGCCAACAGACAAATAGATCCCTATCTGAATCTGGGGTCATGATCTGTAAGTCAGAACTATTAATCAATCTTTCTGGTCATTAAAAGTTAATCTTCAGCACGTGTCTAGAGACATGTCATACCTAGAACTGGTACAGTTGCTCACATGTTGGAGTGGCAATTCCCCTCCAAAAATCTGGTCTGACAAGTCCTACTTACTCCCTCTCACACAGTCAACAGGAAGGGAGACCAGCGTTCCTGCTGCTTGGAATCCAACATCATATATTTATCAAGGGACACAGGGGAAACTTCTGAGAAAACAAGTACGCACACTATAAAGGAGAGGCACTCTTCTGGAATCCATAAACTAGAAATGCTGCTGTTCAGCTCCTGCCAGTATATGAACTTGTTGATGGTGGAAAGTTACTGAATAATCTACAGCATTCCTTAAACATGTAAGAAAAGATGAGCTGTCCTACTAGTGAATTTCCAAACACCGTTTGAAAGTAAATTTTGGAGACTGATAGATGTTTTCCACTTGAAAAGACCAAGGGTTTTGTATTTTCCCTCCAGCAGAATAAAAGTAGCTCGCAGGGAATCCCGTGGCAATCATTAGTATGCCGTGGAGAAGAAGCAGGCATCTATTGGGCAAGATGGAACCAGCGCCTCTACAAGGCTAACCGGCTATTCAGGATAAGTGTTTCCCAGTACCTATTTACTTTAGCTACAAGCCTGCCTGTAGAATATTTGTGTTGCATGAGATATATCTCTGAAGATCTCTAGTTTATTAGGTTCAGCCTTCCTTGGTGAGGCAGCAGAAAGGAAAAGAAGAGGCCAAACACAATTTTTGTGTCAACTTTGTGACCTCTTGAGCTGCAACTGCCCAAGAACTTTCTTGGTCACTGGGTTATCCAACTTTGCTGCCAACAAGCTGTAAGAGATTGTTCCAGAAGCCAGTGATGCAGGCCTCTACACCATTCACATTCATCTCTAATGGATAGAAATGTCTATCAAATTGTTAAATTGGCTCACGGGCTATCTGGCTTCATAGCTAGGCCTATAAACTAAATCCTGCATAATAAAATCCTCTACCAGTTCAATGTAACAAGGTTTTTAAGTAGTACAAGAAACTAATCAATCTGTATGTTAATAGACGTTTAAAAGTAAAGGCTCAGAATACATTCATACTCAGCAACACTCTCTATAAATTTAATTTAGTATTAATCACTTTCATATAAAAATGGAGTAGTTCATGTCTTTCTGTTTCAGATACTTTCTACAGCTGTTGAAAGAAAACAAGCTAAGCCAGCAGCTTGGCACACTGGGAACACTGGCACTTGGCACCACTGCTGATAAAAGCTGCTTTAGAGTTGGTGAATGCAGCACTGTAGCAGAGTGACATTTCCCAGTTAAAACACTGAAAGCATAGCTCACAGCCTCACTGGGATTAAATGTCAGGGCACTGTTTGTCAGAACAAAACAGGAGTAAAGCAGAAAACTTGCAGTTTTCCTCATAAATATGTAAACATGGATTTGCTGTATATCTTTAATGAACAAGTACTCGAGTACTGCTTATGTTCCTAAACTACAACAATCAACAGGAGGACAACGTAAGTCCCCCTAATTTTAGTTGACAGTGGAAAACTAAGGTGAGGTTTGCTTTGCATAAGAAACTGTCAACACCTGCTGTTCTCCTAAACGACTTACACAGAGATTGGCCTTTGCCACCTGGACAGGAGCAGAAAAACTGCTCAGGTTTGTGGTGTGGGGATGCTGATTGCTGCTTCTGGGCAGTCCACACATCAGCTACGGGGATACCTCCTGGAGTATGTTTAGGACATTGTTCAGGCCTCCTTTCTCCTGGTAATGCTCCCTTCCTCATAGTGCTAAACAACTGGAGGTAAGAACAAGGGGCTAGATGGTGGTGATAGTAGAACTACTAAAAGAGGCAAAGGTAAGTGGAGTGATACAAAACTCATCCAAGCTGGGTTATTTGCATGATATTTGTATATCTATGCAAGTAAACAGACCTACTTTTTAACAACATAGGGGAAAACGCCCCACAAATTAGGTATTTTCTGCATCTCAGGAACAAGTATGGGCCTAAACCCAGTAATTTATGTTCGTATTTTTGCTGGACTGCTAAAACTTAGCTTTTGTTGATAAATTTCTCATTTCAATAGCTATTTAATGCTTGGGAACAAAAGGTAATTGTTCACTCTGTTAAGATATGAAAGCCCAGAAGATATCTCTGAGGTTTGTTAAAAAAGCAAAGGAAATTTGAATACCTGATCCTGATATTTTAAGGAAGGCAAGGGAAAAGGAAAGAGGTTAAAAAAATAAAACCAGCATGGAAGAGAGGAAGTGAGAAACCATTTTGAATTACAATTGAAAAGAAATTTGTATAGAAAAAAAAGGAGTTTTAAAACATCACCATACTGTCATACTCCCTTAGAAGGGACTTAATAACAAAAGGTTGCTTGCAAAGAAGGCTTCATTTTAAAAAAAAAATAAATCCAAAACAAATTCCTTAATACCTATATCAAGAAAAAGGAGGACTGTAAACTAATCTCACTCAGGTCTGATGAGCAATTTAGACCTTAGATCTGACAAAACTCCTCAGCCAAAGGCATTTTCAGGAGAAAGTTCCTTGATTTGGACCAAGGTTGACAAGTTTCCACCTTGCTAGGCAAAGCAAATTCTGGCTTTGGAATGGGTTTTCAAAGCTCAGCAAGGAAATGAACCAATTAGAGAAAGCAGCTAAAGAGATTGTGATCTGTGTTATATGTTTTTACTTTCATTGCCTGTTCTTAGTTGATGTCAGATGCTGAAATGTGTTGGTAGCTGGACTTGCGTAACAACAGAAAAGTACCATAGTAAGTTACAATACATGGAAACCTTGCAAAAATCAGCTTTAATAAACTGCAGAAACAATGGCAGCCAAAAATAACAAATCTTTTATAAAGGTTGCAGAAGTAACAATAAACACAATTCAGTGACATACAGAGAACTAACAGGGGGCTGGAAGACACTGCCCTGACACAAAGAAAGCCTCTTTCATGAAACTACAAATCTGACCATAGAATAACCTGCAGGATCTTTCAGAAACAAGGGAAATGGATCAGAGAATGGTTTCGATGAGAGGGAAACTGAACAGTCACATTTAGAGAAAGTTAAGTAGAGATCCTTGGAAAGGAAAACTGGAAAAAAACAACATAATAATATGTTAATTTTCTATGTCACGGCTAGTTTTGGACTCCTGCATTCTTCAGGTAGGAGCTAGGGGTTTGACATGTTGACAGTTTCTTGTCCTTTATGATTTCAGAGTGGAATAACAAATGTGGTTTTTGCTTTGCTGGGAGGGAGGTTGGTTGGTTCTGTGGCAGAGGAAGAGAGAAACTGCAATGAATTCACTTGTATTCTGCTACGCAAATCATAGTATCTCATGAGCTCAACAGCCCTTGCTTGGTTTTAATATTATCTTACTGTTTTGAAAACTTCACAGCAATGTCCTGTAAGGCGAAGTATCCAGCTGAACCCACAAAGACAGCTCTGATTTGGCTTTTCTGTCTCAGCTGTTCTCATTTCTTGCCCTGTAACTCCCAAGGCCCAGGCACTGTTGACTGCTCAGTGTATCCTGAACAGTCCCCGAGTCTGTAGGAAAAAAGCTGCAAGCGTTAGAGCTCTGCAATTGTGGGACCTGTTTTCTCTATACTGGAGATGCTCTACCTGTAAAGTTAAACTAACAAAAGCATCAGTGAACAAATATCTCAAATTTTAATTGTAGCTATGTTTACCTTATGAGCTTATAACTAAGACGCAAACCTGGAGAGTCAAGAAACCTGGGTTTGTGCTCACAGCTCTGCTGTGGACTCATTGTGGGATTTGGGGCACAGCACTTACTTTCTCTCACATCATTATTTTCTGCTTTAACACCAGGAAAACAATAATTTACTCCTCACAGAGGATGCACCAAAATTCTTGTATATTCTTCTCAGTGAAGATCTCCAGGTAAGGAGAGTATTGCTTTTATCAGCATACGTTCTGATTCAGCAGAATACTGGACTTAATCCAGGACTGAAATTTGCATGCTGTGCAGTTGGGTTTCTAATGTGCACTACGTTTTTTTTTTTCCCCTGAGTATTATTTTCATCATATAATGAAATATAGTGGGAAGCATCACCAACTTCTCATTTTCCCAGCTCTTGTTTTATAAAAGCATGGGCAGAAGGAGACAAAAATCCTGCCTAGTGGATTTTACTATGGGACAAAAGGAGAGCTTCCACAAAACCACTAGGAACTAGATTTAACAAGAGAATTTAATTGTAACAACACTAGGCATTGTCACTTCTGCCTTCTAGGCACTTAGTGGCCTGATCCAGAGTTACCAACTCAGTGTCCTCAGGGGCAAGAGACAAGGGGAGAGGCCCAGCTGATGTGATTTAGATCAGCATCCACATGCAAAACAGTGAGGGAAGCTCCCAGTTTCTTAATCTCAGCAGAGCTCAGGAGTTTGTCTGTGCATGTGGCTATTTGACACTGTAAAGACTTTAAACAGCTCAGGTCTGTTTCTGGGTATGCCTTGGGGCTTTACTGATGAAAAGAAAGATAACAGGGGTCATTAAGAGCCTGAGAAGTTAGGCAACAGCTTAGTGAGGAAAGTTTGAGAATCTATATTTGGAAGCATAAAGAAACATGCAGGTTTGACTTTTTTTTTTTATGAAGCTAACCTTAGGCACCCTACTTAACTACCTTGTATTTCAGATGAAAGGTTGGTCAGTCTGTCATTTGGATTAAAAGGTCTTTGGAGTAGTGGTTTTCATGCATATGTATGATGCTTCTGCAGGTATGTGGAAGCAGAATGAGACATGCAAGCTCAGCATACTCCCCAGCCTAGTTGCCAAATGTAAGATGAGAAGCATAGAACCGATCAATTGAAAATAACAATAGATGACAGATGTGAAAGTGGTACTAATGCTCAATTGTGTGGGAATGGTAGTGTTGGTTATTAAAGCATTAAATTAACAAACAGACTGTCAGTAGGACCAACCGAACATCTTGATCTCTGCCAGAAGTTTGTGTCAAGAAACAGTGGCACTGGTGAGTCTAGTAAGAAATTGTAGGAGATACATAGAAGGTTGGTTAAAAAAGAACAAGATTACCCAGGCAGATGCAGACTGGAGAATAAACTAACTCCCTACCTATATTACCATGGAGTTGGTGTGAGGTTTATTGATATTGATAAATTAGTAGGAAGGAAATTTGACTTTTTGTGGATGAAAAAGTTGATCATGAAACAATTCAGTAAAAGGCTTTTGCCAAGTAAGTGAAACGGCAGTTACTGAACTACATCTGTAGCTATGCACACTGGGTACTAGCTGTCTTTCAGCAAGATGTTGTTCTAAGTGTCACCTGTCTGAGTCTGAACCTGACCAAAGTCTCTTGGTCAGAATGCCATGAGAAATACCATCTAAACTTTAGAGTCTACTTAAAAATAAGGGCTTATCTCCCAGTATCACAAAATACTGCTTATTATAGTAGCTCGCTTCTACTCAAAAGGAAAGGAGAGGTTAAATCAAAAGACTGTTAAGTAGAATCATATATATTACTAATAGTAGCATACAATGAGCCTTTAATTGAAAATATCAATGCGTCTTTCACTAGTTAATTATTCATTTAACCAGAACTTGAAAGCAGCATTTTAGGTTAGCTAAAACTGGTATTTTATACGCCTATAAATATTTTGAGGCTACAACCTAATCACTATAGTTGGTATAGCAAGCATCCTAATCAAATACCTGCCTGAAATGTCTTCACGATGCAAAACCTAGAGGTGTTAGCAATCTATCTGCATATGAGTGGCCTGGTTCAGTGGTCAGACTCAGCAAGACTGTTGAAACCATGCTTTAGGTCATAAGTGGAAGTGTGACCCGGGTGTGCATTAGGTTCATAATGAAACTGATAATTTATGAATTAAGACCAATCAGTCTTTTAGTTTAAACTCTGCTTAAATCTAAGCTAGGGTTTCAGTTCCTCTTTGCTTCTATCTTCTCTCTGAAATGTAGTGTGTCTATAGGTACGTCTAACCGGCAGTCACAGAAAGAGCAGAGCTACAACCTAGCTTTAAACTTAGATTTGAATAGCTTTAGATGTCTATCTGTGCTCAGCAGAGGGTAATTCTACATTGTGGCTGCAGGGCAGCTGGCCACTGCACACAAGGTAGAGGAGGGCTGAATAAGACTCATATTTTTATTAACACCAAGAAGCTAAACATAAGTATGATTTGTATCACTGAAGGTCTTAATCAGATATTCTTACTCTTGCTTATTTTGACTGTTTTGCTCCTAGAACAATAGTAGATCAGACATAGTGTCAGTCTGGTCCAAAGTATTATCAATAGTGGGGAAAGATTCAGTATACGAAAGGGTGCACCAGATAGTCTTAATCCTGCATTATACAAAGTTCACTTGTTATGAAGTGAATAGAGGAAAAAATGCCGCTACCCAGATTTTGTAGCTTTCCATGAAGTTCTAATAAGAACTGTGATAAAAGGGACAATAACTTACTATTTGTCATAGTAATTTGTTAAAGTGCTATGAACTTAAGACATTTTGAGCAAGGCACAAAGAATGGAAAGTCTTAGCTAAATGAAATAATGATCTCCTTTCATATAGCTTACTGTGTGAACACTCCTGTAACAACTGTGGAAGCTTGTAGTGAATTTAACCAGTTGGTGGATCAGTCATGTGTGATGGGATGTGCAGTTGTAAAAGAACTGTAGACTGCTAGAAGCATGTTCAGCTGTGCAAGTTTCAGGCTTCTAGAAAAAAAGGAGACACTCAACTAACAGCTGGTAGAGAGGGATATGGCAGAGCTTCTTGTACTTGCTGTGCAAATGTAAACTTCTTACTACAGACTTCCTATGGGAAGGAAGACCTAATGTTGAAGGACTGCCTTCTCTGCCTGATTTAACCTAGGTTTCTCCAAATAGCAGTGATCTGAAAATACCTACTTATTTCAGGCTCCGTAGAGCACTAGGGCAGTAGCAACTGCTAAGAAGTGTCCTCAAAAAACCAAAAAAGTCTGGTCCTAAGGGTCCAGGATACACTACTAATGAATGGAGCTTTATGCAGCATTTCTGCACAATTCTAGGTGAAATTTAATTACACTAAAGGATAGCAAATTGCTTAACACAATTACATAGCCCACCTACGGCTGAAAATAAGGACTGGGTGCAGTCTCTTACAGCTTTCTGCCATGTAGTGCACGCATATCCTTTGTTTTCAGTTTGAATTTTAGGTATGCCAGAATGACTGCAATAATCACAGCCCAGATGAAGGGCTAGATCACCTGAAGACCTGTTTTCACAGTTGTCAGATTGGCCCAGTGACAAGGACAATAGTTTTGTAAGCATCAGGAGAACTGAAGACCAGTTTCCTCTGAACTTCCACCTACTGACTGGTTTCAAGCATTTAATAGGAAGTCTGTAACATTAGTTTATTCCTTCTTGGACATCAAATAATTTATATGAGTCAGTAAATTTCTCTACCTTTGGGAAAAATCTCTGCAGCTTGTCTAATTTGCTGTAACTGAAAAGGATTTGCATCTTTCCCTGGATAGTAGACATTCTAACACCTTATTCTGGTTTTACGTTTCTTCTCAGCCTTTTTCTCAATGAAGGCAATAAAAGTCTCTCTTCTCTGACCAGCTGCCTGTTTTCATGGTAGGAATTTGCAGTCTTTGAGACTATGATTGCATGTTAAATCTGGCTGTAACTGATGAATGGTGTTAAAAGCTTTTCTGGGGGAAGGAAGGTGTAGGTAAAATGTGCTGGCATAAGCTTTACTTTCCTGGAATTTTGGGCCTCTGCATAGGAAGTCTGTCTAAGGTTGACATGCAAAAACTGCCCAGGATACATGTGCCTGCAAAACACTGACACCTATATTTCTATAATTCTTGGCTATAGGAATATACAAGCTGATCATCACTTCCGACATCTTAATTTTGTGACTTTATTTTAGTATCTCTAAAGGGACTTAACCGTGCAGATGTTCATAACTCGGAAATAGGCCTCTTGAAGATGATCTCAAATCGAACAACTAAGCTAACTTTTACATCTCTTAAACTCTCTAGGGGCCAAGTGCTGTAAGACAGTAAAGGTCTCCTGGAAGCTGTTCAGTTCTTTCTGAACTCACTGTCTTGAAGGAGGGTTAGATGGAACTGCTTTCTCATGCAAAGTAAACTAAGAAGCTTTGCCAGAAGATCAGTGTGAGATACAAAAGGGACACAGCGCTCATGTAAATAAGCATATATAAAGTTAGTCTCGTGCAACTAGGTTTGTTGTTTCCCCTTTACAGCTATTTCAGCTCCACAGATATGCCAGTTATGCAAACTTAAGTTTATCTCCTCCAAATCTTGCCTTTGTGCACCTAATGGTTTCAGGGTCCCTTTGCAGTACTTCTCTTGTCCTGCATTCCTTGAAAATGGCAATATTTCTGCTTTTCTCTAGCTTTTGGGTGTCTGGAGACTATTTCAGTCATTCCTTCAAATAAGCACACATTTCTGACAAGCCTAAATGCAAGACTGCAGGATCACTCATACATACAAATGACTAAGAAGCAATTCAAAGTTGTCTTTCCCTCCTGCAATTAAACAAAAACAGTTGCTTTGACTGAAAATTTACAGTACCTATAAGCTCCACTGTTTAAAAATATGGAGTTCCTAGCATAATGTGATACTGTGCTTGTTTCTAAAATTGGCTGTTGATTTCCATGCCAGAAGTTACAGGTGAGTCCTGTAAATGCCAGCATTTTTCCCACCCTTTCTAGTTCTTTAAACACCTAAGCATTACCTTTTGCCAAGAGTACGGGGAGTTGCAATTCACTGTGAACATTTTTCTTCTGAAGACAATTAAGTATTACCAGTTGCTTCAAATACCACACAGAATCTTTTCACTGGCAGTGTAAAGTATTTTAATCCCTGAATCACTCTTTTAAGTGTTTTAAAAATCTTTACAGCTCTCTGACTTACTATATTTTGCAGAGTTCTCAAACTACTACTTGTGTGCACAAGTAGCTTGGAAGTGGTATAAGATTTGGAGTAACAACAGAGATGCTTCTGCCAGTGGCAGTACCACCTTCTATTGTGGTTGGTGATGGTACCTGTCAAAAAAATCATTTGGGAACTCCTTCCTCTCCAGCCCTTGTCTAATCATGGATAAGAACTCCTCAGATAGCATTTTGAGTCAGTGGTTCCCTTGAACACTACAAGGGGCTTAAAGACCTTGCTAAACTGTATCCTTAAATTTACAAGGACAAGTGTTTTTTCTAAAGGCTTTTCACAGCTTATCACAGTTTATCAACTCCAACACCTTTTCTAAAAATTCTAAGTGTAAATCCCACTATCGCTTTAAATTTTTCTAGTAAACAGAGAAACCATGGAATTAGATTAGTAACTTCCTGCTCTTCTCCTATGACGTGTCCTGTTGACACTTTTGGTAATATATCAAAGCTACGCAGTGAGATCTTCCAGTCAGTTTCTTTTGCAATAATACATTTAAAGCATATATGTAACCCGAAAACAGCGATGTAGCAAAGTGATTCCTACAAGTTTGTTCTAAGATGTCTGTTGCACGTAAACATCCCTCTACTATTCCCTGCCCCACACCAAATTAAAATAACTGTAAAAAGAATAGTATGCCATCTCTTCCTCCCTCCCAATTTTATCTCCATTTTCAGAATAGGCTTGAAAAACAAGAACTGCAGAAAACTACTTCTGTTGTTCTGCACGCTAAATTGCTCTGAAAACTCCAGCAAGTAGCTTTGGATCTGACAGGAACTGACAAGTACTATTGAAGCCAATGAGATCAAATTATTCACAGCAGCTTCTCTAAACTCTCAAAATACCACAAATACATATGAGCCTCTTTAGAATTAGCCACACGGTTTTCGGTTAGAGCTAAAAAAAGTCTGCTTACAAATATCCTATGTGGATCTATATATGCTGCTACTAAATTATGGAAGATATCTTGTAACTGTACAAATATTTACAGGTTTCATTGAAATATTTAAAACTCCATGATAGGTAACCGACTCCTTAACATGACAACACTAGCAAAAAGCCAGCTTTAACCAAAATTTCTCTTAATGAATCGTAGGACTTAAACCTGGGAGTCCAGCGCGCAATCTTTTTAGTCTTGCATTAACAGAAAACCTCATTAATTGGATATCTCTGGTTTAGTTCTGTAATCCCATGAGTCTGAATGCTTCTGCCTTCATTAAGTGCATGGAATATTTTAAAATAAATGTAATTAGAATGAGAGTGCAATTTTTGAACAGCTTGAAAAAGTTACTAAAGTGTTTAGGAGTTGCCATTTTAGCAGTCATGTTTTCTGTCATTAGATGAGATAATTAATGTCAGTCAGCTGAAGAGTAACTAAATATGCAGGTAGCTGAAAAGTCCATGTAAGCACAAGAACTGAATCTGTATATATTTCTGCTGGTCTGAACCTGCCTGTTCCAGAATGGTCATACCATTTCAGGAGCAAGACCAGCCAACACGATAACCAGGCTTTCAGGCACAGTTTGTGTTGTTGCAATCCTGAAGAGGTATTATCAAGAACCTGCAACTTTGTTTGTGTGAGCTCTACCAGCATTAACAGGGGAGTGACATGCTCTCTGATGTTACCTGCAAACTTTGAGAGGGGGAAACTAGTACTTGCTACTCTAATTCACCAGCAGCACAACCCGTTCTCTCTTTCTCGGTGTATTGCTGCTGGATCGCCTTCAACTTTAGTTTTACATTCAAAAATACTTTTCCTGTGAAGTGTAAATCTAAGTATATGTATGAGATACAGTCTGCAAGGTCTTGATATTCAAATGCTTTTATGAGCAGATTAGTAAATTCTCAATAAGTTAAAATTTAGTTTACCTACCAAGTCTGGTTTCAGTCTGTAGGTCAAAGGAATAGAGTAAAGTATGGAGTACAGAGTTGTTACCACAGAGGAGATCCAAGATTGCCTAACCTCACGGCTTCTGGGAATGCGATCAAGGGTGAACTGGAAGACAGCATGATAAGGTGAATTATTATTTTTTCTATAAATGTTGTTGATCCTTCTATAGTTATCAGATCTGTATGTATCAACTTCTTTTCTAAAAAAAATAAAAAATAAAGTATCCATTTTGGAAATGTTTGAGTATGAAACCTTTCCTTAGATGCCTTATTCAGTGTTGTGCTTAGTGCTCCTGGCAACTAAGTAAAATGAAATACCAGAACTATAAATCTATTTTTTAATCTCTTCTCACGTTACTTTAAAACATTCCTAACTTAACAAACAATTCAGCTAGAGCACCTTCACCCGCAGTATGTTAACGTAGTGCCCCACCTCGTGGTCACCAAGACACTAGTCTAGGTCTGATTAGACACAATCAAAACACAGTGACTCTCTTCTATCTCTTGCCTGTTTAAATTCTTCCTGGGTTTACACTGCAAAAAATGTAACAACTTTTCTCAGTTCATTTCTAGTGCATACTATTAAAAATGTAATAGCAAATATCACTATCCTGTAAATGTGTAATCAAAAGATACATGAGGTGCGTGCTCAAAATACAAAATATTTCCATAAACAAACAGTGAAGGACACCTTATTTTTGTTTAATGAAAAGCTTAGGAAATCATTTTCCTTGTTCTCTTTGTCTTGGAACACTGCAAGAGGTTAACGGTAGAGTAGGCAGGCTTCCTGAGCTCTTCGCAGATGGCTTTTTCCTTGACACAGAGGAACTACACAGAAGTACTGCTACATCAGAAGGAAGTCCTGATGCCAATGAAATTTTTGACTGCTTAAATGAAAGACAAAAATAATGGCTGCAGTGCACAGTTTATTGACATTGACATATTGTTTAGATGTGGACAATGGTCACTATCTCACTTCACATGGGACAGTAGATCACTCCCACTCTGGAATAACTCCTATTGGGAGTGAGATACCCTAAATATCATTATAAATACTGAGCATTGTCCAGGTAGTTCAAATATGCCATCAATAATTGCCACATAGTTTTGTGCCCATGGAATGTGACATTGCAAATAGCCATACAGTAAATACAAACTACTCAGTCTTGAATAGCAATAACTGGATTGCTTTTATTTTTTTTATTGCTACATAACGTGGAAAGAATAATAAAAAAAGCCAACAGTTACAAATGCATAATATTAAGTTAGTTTTCCTGACTGAAATTATCCTGTTTCATGGTGATAACATCTTAAAATTGCTGTGATACTGCAAGGCATTAACAAATGCTACAAACTGGTTGTTTTGCATTGTATTTGTGGGTTTTGAAACTCTGATTGCATTAGTCTGACAACAGAATATGGAAAAATAAACACGTCCCCTGCTACCCATTTCTCAGGACTCTGGTTATCACCACCTCTCTGTTTCTTAAAGCTTTGAGAGTTTAGGTGATAAAAAGAAATGCCATAAGTGGAGTTTAGACCCTTGCATAGTCCTACAAAAAATATGTGTAAAGTAGTTTTAGGCACATTAGGTCTCAGTGGAACTATTCAAATGCTCCGTTCCCTCTAAGAATGGTGTTTAACAGTATTTGCTAAAAAAAACTGTATGTGATTTTCTTCATCATAAAAAAAACACCCCAACAACCAAACCAAAAAACAACTTCAGCAAAACGTGGCAGGGACCCTAGACAGTATCAAAGAAAGTTACTTGTAGAATTCAAGTAAAGATCAAGTTGATTTTATTTATACTCTGCAAAGAACAAGCTGGAAACTTTGCACATCAGTGTTTATGCGATATACTAGGATTTCAAGCCCACATATCAATAAACATTTAAATATTAAGCTGAGAAACAAAACTCTTCTTTTTTGTTGTTGTTGTTTGTTTAAAAGCCACAGCCAGATGCTTCTGCAATCCCAGCCCCTCACCTGCTGGGTACAGTCAGCATTGTAAAGGTACCTCCTGCATCTTTTGCTGTAAAACCACAGAGTATGTCTGATACAGAAAGACAAATTGCTCCCCTATCTTCTGTGGTGCCACATGTTGCTTTTTTTTTTTTTTTCCTATTTATTCCTTCTATCTTTAGTGGAGTTAGAAACCTTTTTGTTATTTGGAGACAAGTTTTCCAAACTGGCAAACCTGTAAAGTTTGACCAGGTACTGCAATTTCAATCCCAGTGATGTAGTGCTTTAACTAGTTAATATTGCTGTTCTGCAAGCATGCAAGGAAAAGTTGGTGAAAAACTGCCACTGTTGTGAATTAATATAACATTTCAACTGAATATATTGCAATGCTTGCAAAAAAATTGGGTTTACGTAGATCTCATGCTGAGGATGATACATCTCATGAAACATAACATGGAAAAGACCATGTGGTCAGATGAGTGTTACGTAAAGGTTAGCTAATCTGGTTGCTCATCTCAGACGTCACAAATAGGGGTAGAAGATCCAGTGATAAACTCATATTCTACAGTCAACACATGTAAGCTGTCTTTCTGCTGCTCGAGTTGGTGGGCAGGTTCTCTATGCTGAGCACAGGTGCCCTGAGTAACAGCTCTGGGGGCATCTCTGCAGCATAGCTGGGGTTACAGCCTGATGGCAACAGAGAACAAAGAGGCAGTGATAGCAGGACCAGAGATTTTTCACAGGAGGCATTTTTTATTTTTGCTTTGTTTTCAAGAGACTCCATGGGTAGAGGTGCAGCACTTTACTCTTTGTAAGCAAGATGTTCATTTTGGCTTCTTTTCCTTCTCCCTGAACACTCTAGCTTTTAGAGCTGGGTTAGACCATAGATCAAAAGGAGAAATTACATTGGAATTTGTTAAATGTATACACTGATTTAATACTCAAAATATGTATTTTTCCAAAATTTAATAATTTGGGTATTTTTCGGATAAGTGAGTATGACTGTGTGAATGACTGATTCTTGACCTGCTAATCTTAAAAGTATCTTTTTAAAGAATCACTTCGGAATTGCCTTGAATTATAATGTCATGTGAAGATCATTTTATCTTAGAAGAGCACATCTAACAAGTTACCTGGGAACTGGAGAATGTTTCAGCCCTTTTTTGTTCAAAAGAACGTATTTTAGCTTCACTCATCTTATCTGAGTCTGCAAAAATATAGTGTCTAGGAGAGTACGACTCTGACAAACAGCTAAGTAACCTCAGGATTTCTGTTGTGTGCCCACCTGTCAAAAGAAAATAAACTACAGTTAGTACATGAAAAATTTCAGTTTCTTCAGCTGAATAGGTCACTTTTCATTTCAAAACTTACTAGTACTACTATTATCAGTGATGCTCTTCTGAGAGTAGAGGATTCAATTAAAGGATGGTTGAAACTGTTTAAGTAACATGAAGACAATTCAGCTCACAGTGAAGCTGGACTGACAGAAGATTTTAATTTAAATGGGATTGAACCAGGGCCCTGCAGAAGCACAACAATTCTGTTAAATATCCTGTGCACGACGTAAAAACAACTGGGCAAAGAGTTACACGTTAATCTATACTCAAAAGCCATATCACGGTGCGATTTTCAAAATAAAGCTGGACATGATGCAGGTCAGAGCTGCACCATGGAAACCTACCTCTCACTGACCCTACCTGGGGATCATCAGTCCTACAGCCTGCAAGACCAGGTTCAGGGGCTGCACCATCCCACTCGTAATACCGAGATCAAGCAGGCAGCAATTTCAGTCTGCAGCTACACCAGTGTAAAAGCTGGGTGCTGACAGAAGAAATGGTCCAGGTCCAGCCAAGGCCTTTAACTGCTGACCTTGAACCGTGTGTTGACAACCTTCTAACTGCAAGGTCAATTTGTTCAGGTGGCACGAAACTGGAGAGAAAGGGAGGGTGTACTTATTGTGGTTTTTCTGGGAGCAGCGTTAGTTTTTCCTTGTCAGTCGAGCTTCCTGAACTGCAGTTACAGGAATACCTGCGGTGAAAGAGGGGAGAAGGAAGATTGTGTCAGCAGGTAAACTGGAGCCAGTGCACTTTTTATCTGTTGGGCTGGATCAGCTTAATATCAGACTGCACCTGTAAGTGTGCCCATGTTTCGGTTTTTTTTTACTGGATGTGTTACTTTTCACTCTGCTGGAAGCTGCAGACTGAAATAGTAAAGGAAATGTACTCCTACTACCTCCTGCTGCCCAGTGTCATTAGCCTCCTAAGAGACCTTTCCTACACAGGTCAAGAACTCTTAGCTGGCAAACTACTGACAAGCAGCAAGACTCCAGTGCTGGGCTTCCCAGTTCAAGAGAGACAGGGAACTACTGGAGAGAGTCAAGTGGAGGGCTATGAGGATGATTAGGGGACAGGACCACCTCTTGTGTGAGGAAAGGTGGAGAGACCTGGGTGTCTTCAGACTGAAGGAGATTGAGAGGGGTTCTAATCCATGCTTACAAATATCTAAACGGTAGGTGTCAAGAGGATGGGGTCAGTCTCTTTTGAGTTGTGTCCAGTGCTAGGACAAGGGGCAACAGGCACACACTGTAACACTGGAAGTTCCACCTAAATGTAAGGAAACACTTCTTTACTGTGAGGGTGACAAAGTCCTGAAACAGGCTGCCCAGAGAGGTTATGGAATCTCCTACTCTGGAGACTTTCAAAACCCTTCTGTACGCATTCTTGTGCAACCTGCCCCAGGTAACCCTTCTTTAGCAGGGGGGTTGGACTAGATGATTTCCAGAGGTCCCTTCCAATCCCTACCATTCTATGACTAAACACAGGAGTTGGTTACCTTTCCATAGAATTTCATGCAGTATTTCTCAAACATGTTTGGAAGGGTTTTCTTGTGAGGAATGGTTTGTTGAAGCTGTCACAAATTTTAATGCAATCATCTGAGTATTCACAGAAGAGCAGGGGATTCCTACTTCAAAAAAGTCTTGAAGGATAGGCTTGAACATTATATGAATCTTAACTGACTTACGAATTATTTCACCTGCAAGATTATGTATAGTGGATGCATTTTTTAAATATGTATAAACTAGATTGCAAAGGACTGAAGGAAAACAAGCACATTTCCAGACCCGGTGGAAGGAAAATGACCTGAAAAATAATAAAACTGAAAGTCAAACTCAGATTGCACAAAGATCCTGGCATTATTACTCAATTTGTTGATGTGCAAAAACTACAAGGATACTGAAATGATGAAATCAAAACTTGTCTGGATTTGTTATCTGCAAATTTTCAAGGTAGTTTAATGTTTTTTGGCAAATTAATTGCCCTGTAACTTTGAGGAGGCGGCAAGGAGTAGATGTGCGCGCGTCCCCTCAGTGTGAGGTGACACATTTGGACAACAGCACTGCCTCTGACCTACCCATGGGAGACTCTTGTAAGTAAGCCACTGAAAAGTGAATTGGGTGAAATTATTACCGAATGTCACCTACGTAAGGAATGTACCGATCTTTGGAAAGTCTTGCCCTGAATCACCATCAATAATTTTCTGGCAGAGGACCAACCAGCTGCCCTGATCCATCCTGTATCAGTTTTAGTCAACGTGTTGGTTAATGACAGTGGTGAAACGCTTGTGCCAGCTGAAGCAAAGGTTCAGAGACTGAACTGTCAGACATAAAAATTGGATGAAAACGCCCCAAATAAAGGTGAAACTTAACAATTACTCAAATCAAGAACTAAAAACCCAGACAGGCGGCGGCCTCGAGGGCGCCCGGCTCAGAGCCGGTGGGGTCCGGCAAGAGCCGTGGAGGACTCCCCGGCACCCGCCCCTGACACAGGGCAGCCGGCCGGCGGGCCTTCCCTCACCCGCAGCTGCCGGGGCCGCCGCCGAGACTACAACTCCCAGCATGCACCAGGACACAACGACGACCGCAAACCCGGCCTTAGCGCCGCGCTGCATGCCGGGAGCCGTAGTTCATGGCGCCCACCGAAGGCGCCCTGCAGCGCTACTCGCTCCCGCCGGCTCGGCCCCTACTCACCGGAGCCGGCCACCACCAGGACACTGAGGGGAGGTGTGCGCCGGCCGCGGACCCTCCTCGCCAGGAGCGCCAACGGGACGAGCATCAAGGGGAGGAGGAGGAAGAGGAAGGCGACAGGCAATAAGTGCTCCATGGTGCGGCCGGAGCCGTCCCGCCGCCTCGCGCGGAAGCGGGCGGTAGCAGCTCCCGGCGTACGGTAGCCGGCGCGGCTCAAACCTCAACGCGTCTCTATCCGCAGCCGAGGCGCCGCTG
>VWZK01021748.1:21050-35416 GCA_013396935.1 Baryphthengus martii | reverse complement strand
GCCCGGCGGGTGCTGCAGGGCTTTATTGAGGCGCGGGCGATCACTTGCTGCTGGTGTACTTGGTGACGGCCTTGGTGCCCTCGGACACGGCGTGCTTGGCCAGCTCGCCCGGCAGCAGCAGCCGCACTGCCGTCTGCACCTCGCGGCTGGTGATGGTGGAGCGCTGGTTGTACTGGGCCAGGCGTGAGGCCTCCGAGGCCAGCCGCTCGAAGATGTCGTTGACGAAGGAGTTCATGATGCTCATGGCCTTAGAGGAGATGCCGGTGTCGGGGTGCACCTGCCAGATGGTAAGCGAGCACTGTCTCACACACTCCTGTCACTCTGGAGGGAGCCCCAGAAAAACAGGCCCCCCCTTCCCACCCAAGGCAGGGCACTCTAACCCCAAAGGGAGCCACCATTGTCACTCTGAGGGTCTCAAGCTGTGTACCACTTCCATTAGGCAGCAGAAAGCCCCCCATGATTCTACAGTGTCTTTGGGATTGCCCCGGCAAGAACCTCCACACAATTCCCTGTGGAAAACAAGCCTGTAAGGGATGGAAATGCCCACATGCACCAAGTCTTGGCTACAGGCTTGTGCAGACATCTGAGGCCTGGACAACTCATGGCTGCTTCTCAAAATTCTTTTTCTCATCTCCCCAAAGAAATGAGCAGAAAGATTTTAATAGTCACTGGGCCAACAGCAGCTGTTCTTGGTCTGGTGACTTCTACTGAACTATGTTTTCAGAGAGACCCATGCACTGGAGCTTATTTACTCTAGGAAATGCTCTTTGATCCAGATCCATCACTTGCCTCCTACCCCACACACCCTTTTGAGACTCTACTGGGGCTCTCCTGAACCCACTCCCTCAATAGCAGATTATCCTTTCTCCCTCTTTATAAGGTTAACATGCAATGGGCGGAAGTAACTTTACATGTGAAGAAGCTTCTAGCAAAACAGAAGCATTTACTCACCTGTTTCAGCACTTTGTAGATGTAGACTGAATAGGTTTCCTTTCTCTTCGGCTTCCTCTTAGACTTCCTGTCCCCAGAGGCAGGACCATGGCCACGCTTCTTCCCACCTTCAGCACTCATCTTGACCCCCAGCAGAGCAGCCATTAGGTGCCCTGGGGCTGGTTATATAGCACAGGCAGCGGTACCTGCCCCTGCTGCCTCAGGGGATCCCTGAGGAGCAGGATGAACACGCAGCTGTGACAGATGATTCCACTTTGCACTGAGTGGAGGGCAGGTGGCCTGAAAGGAGCTTGGAAGAACTGATTAAATTAAACTTTCAGACCTGAGGATATATTTAAGGGTATCCGGGGAAAAGGGATGGGCAAAAGCGTTTCATTCACCTGGGGCAGAAGTGCTGGAGAAGGGCCATTCCCAAGGTTCGTCAGGGTTTTGGTGAAAGGATGGTTCCTGCTTTGGTGGAAGGGTGTATACTGGAGTACTCAAGGTGTTGCTTCCAGAATCAAATGGGTGGAGCCATTTATGTTCTATGGAACAGGTAATGCAGCCAGTGGAGACTCAGTGACTGGAGGGGACATCGATGTGGTGGCAGAACAACAGCATTGAAAGTATCCCAAGAGCCAGCATCTCCCACTGTCTCAGTGATCCGGCTCTCGGGTTCCTGCTAGCTGCACGCAGCGGGAAGCAGCAGAGGGCAACCCTGGCACCTTGGGCATGTGTTTGACATCCCTTGGAAACCAGTGACCACACAGGGGTGGTAATTACGATGCAGGAATTAAGCTAAGCTGGGGGGGGAAGTGCAGCAAGAATAGAGAAGTGAACAACAAGGGAGTTTCCTGCCCTTTAGCCTTTCTCTCCGCAGGCAGCTCACAGAGGGTAACACTGGTGTGCGCCTGGGGAGGGGCAACGCTGGTACTTTGGTGCTGCTGTCACACTGTCTCCTGCTCCTGGGCATATGGATACTGGCATACCCTCAGCAAATCACACCTTCCCAGGACTGAATCGGGAGACTACTCACCAGTCATGTCACCAGTGCTGGACAGAAAATAGCACTGCACTGGATTGTTTTATTCGAGGCCTGTCCTCATCAGGAGGCACCTGAGCACCCACCCCAAGGACAAACAAACATCATGGTGACGATGGAGTCTAAGTGTCACAGAAGGGCTTTTTGCACCCAAGAACGGAAGCAATAGTGATCAGGTGGGACAGGCTGGAATGGTCGCATTGACACATTTGTGAAGGGGAATGGCCTTAGGCATTGAGGATTTGGGGGACCCTTCTGGGAAGAGCAGTGGCATGTTCTGTGGTGTCAAACAATGTCAAGAGGTGTCAGTGGGTGACTCGCTGGGAGCAAGGAGCAAGCAGCATCATCGCTTCTGTTTTGTAAGAGGCCATGCGTGGACAAGGAACAGCACAGGGTTTGCCCCTGATGGGCGTTCCACCCACCGATGTACAGAGCAGCTCCCAGCCGAGATCTTCGTGTTGGGGGGGATTTCACCTTTTCCCCGGTCACAGCGCACAAAGGTGCTCTCGCGCTAGAGGAGCCGTTGGCCGATGTGCCTCTCCACAGCTGCAGCTCTGCCAGGCACCAGCAGCCACACAAACACACACACAGAGCTCGTTTTTCTGACAAAACGTTTTGTTCGAAGGAAGCCCTTTGGTGGACAAGGAGCGGTTACTGGTCACTCAGCATTAAGCCCAGGGAGCCGTTCTATAGCAAGGGCAGAGGCTCATCCAGGGAGCAGCAGTCACAGCTGAACACCTGGATTTGGGGAGTTACCTGCTGCTTCCCTGGGCTGCCCACATGGCTGTAGCTGTGTTAGAGCCACTCTCAGACTGCCAGCAGGAGTTAATGGTGTAGAGGCTCCAGGCCACATCTTTCACAGAAATGACCCTCCCAGCAATGAAGGAGTTTCTCATAATTTATCCAGGCGTAGCTTTGCTTTTGTGCATGACCAGGGAGCCCGAGCTGAGACACTGCAGGATGCACCGCCCCAGCCAGTGGCTGTCCCACAGATCAGTGCTCCGCGAGGTACCTGCCAGAGCTGCTCCAGCACCATCTAACAAACTCACCACACAGCAGGCTGAAACACCAGACTGATACAGCACGTATAAAAACCATTTTACAAGCTCTGGCCTACTGTGACCTCTGGTGCAGTTACAGCTACTTCTGCTGTGAACACGCTCCTGTGGCCCTTGTTTGCTAAATCAGAGACCAGTCTGCAACCACCAAGCTCTTCTCGTTCCGCAGCAGCAGGCAGCGAATGCAGCTCTCCGCTCTGTCTGCTGCAAGAATTCTCCGGCTCTTACCCATCTTGCTGGCTGTCATCCCAAAGCTCCCAGGTCCTTCTCAGGATTCACCGCTTCCAAAGAACTCCATGTATTATAACCTGCATTTATTATTGCCACTGAGTCTCTCAACTGCACAGATCTGAAATGCAGTGGTCAGTTGTTGCCAAAGCTTTGCCAAGAATAAGAAAGAGCAGAATGAACAGCTCTAGCCTCAGGCAGGACTTCTTGACTTCACCGTTCTCACAGCTACTTTGCAACCCTTTCCAACTCACCAGCATCTTTTTGAAACCCACAGAGCAGAACAAAGACAGACATGCATTCATCTGTTCTTGTTTCAACTTCTGTTTCAGCCTTTACACTAATCACTTATCTGTGGGTTGCTTTTACTCCATCAGAGTACTACCCTAATTTAAGTGACTTTTCAGTGCAACTCTCTGCAAAACTTGGACACCATTTACACTAATCTGCATTATTTTCTCAGAAAAGGCTTGTTTTTATTTTTTTTTCTTCTGAGATCATTGCTAAAAACACTGAAAACCCTGCAATATTTTGCACTTTCTACTGGAAACAGCTCCCATTGTGTCATTTTCCTACAGATGATACATGGTGCCTGTCCTACGGATGATGCGCAGCAATTCTATAGCAGCAGTCACAACTTGGATGGCCCCTTTGGACTAAAAGGGGAAATACTCTAACCAAAAAGTCAGAGCCACCACCGGGTGGCAGCTGAGGAAGTACTGCCAGAGAGCACAACTACCACATATCTGTCCTGTCTTCAATTTGCCTGTCAACACCTACAGTTGGAACAGGTCACTGGGCTACACTAACCTTTTGTGTGACCACTGCAGCCACTGTCATGTGTCTGAAGTAAATAAAGTAAGAACTCATGATCATAGGAAGCTATTGGGTTTGATGTGCTACCTTTTTCTTTAGAACCTTGTTTTAGAGATACATGGAAAATGTGTTTTATGCTTCTGTGGCACAGGGTGAGGTTTAAACACCAACTTTTCTAAAAAACTTATCAAGAACAAAAACATATGTTAAACTAACTTTATTGGATTAGTCTTAGTTATTTGCTCCTTGCAGGTTTAACTAAACAACTCATAGTTCAAAAACCCCAAATTACTGAGTCTCATTATTAGACCCATACAACTCAAGGTGAAGGAAAAGCACCCACCAAAGCCTCGCTGTTGTAGAGAACACACATGGCTGTGTTCTGTGTCTCACTCCCACCCTTCAGAACCCTCAAGTTGTATCTGTCAATGAAAAAAAAATCATTTGTGGTGTGCTCCCCCTTCTGCCACTAACTGGAAAACCCACTGTCACTCTGGATTATCAGAGGCCTCCCCCGTGTGAGGATCCTACTCACACCTGTGCTCCAGAGCCCAGGCTCACCACTTCACGTATCCCACAAGTTCTGGTCCTAACTTTGGTAGTCCTGAAGAACTGAACCTTTACTGCAGGAGAAAGGGCTCTGCTTCCTTACTCAAACCTCAGCACTAGCTAGTTTGCCCCAGCACACCCCAGTAAGTACTGTGGGTCACAAAACATGACAAGACTGTTCTTCCCTCTTTATTGACTGATGGATTCTCAGGCAGATCTGTTTATTACACTGTTAAATAATAGTTAAAAACAAACCAAGGCCAGAGGAGTTTGAAGTGAAGTATCTAAACTGAAGCAGAAATTGGGAAGGAAGAGGCGGGAGAAGCTGGGCCGGGGTCTCCACTTCTGCATCACTGCAGCTCGGACGCCCTAACTGCCACTGCCGTGACCCCAGGCCGACAGATTCCAAGGCCTGGCTCAGGTGGGACATCATCTAAATACGGAAACAGTTGCCCAGACGTAGCCAGATCAGGAGAGAAGAGCTCTGTCCAGACACAGAGGTGCAAGGCAAGTCGAGGGGAAGCAGTATTGCAGCAATCCTAGAACACAGCCAGAGATAGCAGCAGAGCCCACTCCGGTCGGCAGATGGGCGAGTCCCACTGGCCACTGTCAGTCTTCACCCGACCGACTGGTCCAGCGCTCACACGTTGTGGGTCTTCTTGGTGAGCTGCGGATCCTCGTCCACCAGCTTGGACTTGAGATGCTCCTTGTAGGCGAGGATATCGCCTTGCCACTTCGTGATTGTCTGTTTCTCACAGACCCAGATCTCCTGCGCGACCTGGAAGCCAGCACAGGGGGAGGACGAGGAAGGATTTACAGTACTACAGCTTAGAATTTTACCAAAATTATAATATTAGCCAAAATCTACTCCCTAAAGTCTGGTAAGAGAGGACTGTAATAACTTTCGCACTTCAACTACCAAAGAAAAATATCTGCAGTATATACCTTACCTGTTTTTCTGCATATTTTACACAAGATTTTAGAACTAAGAGTCCTTGACTCCTCAATATTTCTTTTTTTGTTCATGGACTAAGAAGGAAAGTCTTTCTTGCTGAATTGGGAATTGAAACAAAAAAAAAAAAAAAAAAAAAAAAAAAAAAAAAAAAAAAAAAAAAAAATTTTTTACCTAAAAAAATTGGAAAAAAAAAAAAAAAAAAAAAATAGTTCTTGACCTGAACTACTTGGATATAACATACTCAAAAATAAAATTATACCTGAACTTGCAGACAAAACTATTGCTGGTAGATCAGCACGGGACATTTGTGCGTACGTGCGATTTCCTTTGCCTGTGCAGACTGAGAGGTAAAACACTGTGCTAGAACTACTACAGTATAATTTTTTAAAAGATCTAGTTAAGGCCTCTACAGTGTGTCATGTTTTCCATTTCACTTATCCTTCACTTTCAGAGGTTTGGGATATTTTTTTTCTTTCAAGTACCTAAGGTTTTCGTAGGCTACCTCAGTGACTGTTTCACATGAATGTGGCAAAGGAATTGCGCCCAGCGACATTTTCACTCACACATCTTTTTGGGATGACTAAGAGCCAGTCAGTTGAAAACACCTTATTTTAATTACTTAAAGCGTTAGAAAGGTGCTCTGACAAAATTCACTACTTTTCTTACCTGCTGGATGAGTCTGAAGTCATGGCTGACGAGCATCATTCCTCCTTCGAATTCGTTGATAGCGTCGGCCAGAGCATCTATGGTTTCAATGTCCAGGTGATTGGTGGGCTCATCCAGGAAAAGCATGTGAGGGTTCTGCCAGGCCAGCCACGCGAAGCACACACGGCACTTCTGTCCGTCCGAGAGGTTCCTGATGGGGCTCACCTGACAAACACAGTCACTGCTCGCGGCTTGGCAGGGAACGACAGGCTGCCACCCTGACCACCCAACATGCAGATCTCACACTGTGTTTCCAGCAGCTCCATGACACAAGAGGACACAGTTTAGTCAGTCCAAGACCTAGACCAAGCTACTCTCACCAGCAGAACAAGGGAATTCCAGGGTCTTCTGAAGAGGGACTGTCCACAGCAAGACCCAGCTTGTGTTAAAGGCCCCAGAGGAGAGTTAGCTGAGGTCTGACTCATGTTCACTGCATCCTGACACAACCATAAAACTACTCTCAACTTCTGGAGTGACAAATGGGGAAGAACAACGTAAAAATCAGCGCAGCGCTGCACTGCAGTGACGAGGACACCACCTGTGTGTCATACAGGAGCATGTCACGCTTGGACTTGGAGCACCACTGGTGATCCAGCCCTCTTGTTTGGACCAAGTGGTCTCCACTCTCAGCTCAGAATGTGCTGCAGCATTTCTGACTGGTATTCACCTCAAGCAAACTAGCTCAAGGGACAGTCAAAATATGCTGGGGTCCAGCACTATGCCACAACCTGTCTTCTCTGCCCCTGGATTCTGAAGAGAACTCCAACCCACACATTACTGCAATGCAAAGAAAGTTCCTATGAGTCATGAGTTAATTTCTTCTCCAGTTTCAGAGGCAGAGATGCATTCTGATGCTGTGGTGTGCCATGCTGCATACTGCATCACACCGTCATCAGACACCAGCACAGCAACAGAAAATGCAACAGCTCTACTACCCTAATGAGCCAAAAGCAAACCTTAACAGCTCACACTCACCTGCTGCTTCCCTGTCAGACCATATCTGCCAATGATTTTTCTCATCTCCTCCTTCTCCTTGATCTCTGGGTAGCATTTCAGCATGTACTCCAGGGGTGAGAGGTCTAAGTCCAACTGCTCTTGCAAGTGCTGACAGAGAAGAAAAGTGAGCTTCAGGCTGTGCAGGCTGCCCACTTCATGGCCAAAAGTACTGCCCCCCTTATGCCCTCTGGTACCAGCTGAGGAGCAGAACACCAGAGTCAAGAACCCCACTCCCCGTGTAGCCACCGTGCTGAACTACTAGGGAAGGAGGCTCCGTTCCAGCAGCAGCAGTGCTGCTTCAGAAGAGCAGGCTCGTCCACCACCAAACACAAGGCAGCCACCTCCCCCCAAAAGGGAGAGAGGCTAAGCAGAGGACCAGAGCACACCTCTTTCCAGGGTAAGAACATCCGTTAGAGCCTTTCCCCCAGCTCCAGGCACCGAAGGGCAGCAGTGGGAGGGGCCTTAGAAGCAGAAATTGAGGGGCAAGATTCCTCATTCCTGACAGCTTTTTCCTCAGAATTTCGTGTCCCCCCCCCATGGCTGCTGTGGGGAGTACCTGGTGGTATCTACCAATCTTCACGTGCGAGTGCTTGCGAATCATCCCATCTGTGGGCAGCAGCTAGAAAGGGAAGATAAAAGCATTTCACCAGGAAATCCCTCCCTTTGCTGTATGCCAGAAATACATAATCCAGCCATCTCTGCTCTGGCACAGAGGAAACAGCCTGAACAGGTAATATCAGAGAAAATGCTTTGGCAAACACGTGCAGCTCTGTTGAAGACTACCCCAAGAATAAAGGTCCAGAACAGGGCAGACGATGCAGGGAACATACCTCTCCAGTGAGCAGTTTCAGCAGTGTTGACTTTCCTGCTCCATTGGGTCCAACAAGGGCTACACGGGTATCCAGGTCAATCCCAAACTCCAGGTTATTATAGATCCACGGCTGCAAACCACAAAAATCGTGACACGTTATCCCTTTCCACTAGTACCCAGAACCTCCACACTGCACCCGTAATGCTCTGACCTCAGCAGACTGAGCATTAACACTGCCAAGAAGTTTGATCCACTTGTCACATGCTGCAGCCTGACCAGAAAGCTTGGCCAAAAGCCTCATGCTCCCAGAGAAGGCAGGGATAGATGCCAGTAATCTCCACATAGCCCATGCACACTCCCCACACTCACCCCGTCCTTGGTGTATCTGAAGCTGACATTCTGCACCATGATGACAGGAGGGGGGATCTTCCCACACGGCGGGAAATAGAATGACAGAGTCTGTTAACACAGAACAGCCACTTGTTAGACACCCTGGAGCACAAGACAACCCAGTTATTCTGGTACAACCAGGTCTCACTACAACATCATCTGTAGACAGAGGCACCAGACAGCAACATTTTATGGGCCCCTCAAGCAACTCACTCAGATCTATTCTGATCAGTTGCCTGCAAGCTCATCTGCTGGCTAACGAGTCCTTGTTTCTTTCCCCTGGAAGCAAATGTGGGCTCATACTCCTCAAACAAATAGGAGTTGCTCTGACCATCCTCCCCCACCTTCTCCAACCCGCAGACACCCATTTCTATGTCTGCAAAACAGCCTTACTGACATGACAAATCCCCTTCTCTTCCCTACAAAATGGCTCCTCTGCTTCCCACTCTTCAGCATCACACTATCCTCGGTACAGCCATCCTTGGCCTCAGGAAGGGTGCACCATTCTTGCTCCCAGTTGTGTCAGCCATAGACCATCTTACCCGTCTAGCTCATGTTTCCAATACTGATCCCTAGATGCAATCCCGTGTCTGATCCTACCTTATCATTCACAACTCTCTCTGTCAAGCCAGAAGCCATCATTTTTTGAAGGGTCTTCTCCTTGCTCTGAGCTTGCCTGGCCAGCTTTGCACTACCATGACCAAATCGTGCAATGTAATTCTGCAACAAAACACAGAGTTAGCCAAGAGCCACGATAACAAGGTTGAGGAGGTGCAGGGATGCCCACCTTCTTGCAGCTAGGCAGATACCTTCATATGGGCAATCTGATCTTGCTCCCAGTGGAATCGCTTCATTTGATTTTCTTCTAGTTCCAAGCGAGTCTTTACATACTGGTCATAATTTCCCTAGAAAGAGACCACAGAACATCGGATGTGCCCCAGAGGACAGCTCCTCTGTTTCTGCCGGTTGCACAGGGCACCATTTACTCACCGTGTAGTACTTCAGTTTGCGGTTGTGCATGTGGATTATGTTGGTGCAGACGCCATTCAAGAAGTCCTGGGAGTGGGATATCAGCACAAGGATCCGCTTGAACCTGCGGCACCGCAGAAGTTATTAGAGACTGAGACAGGAAAAGAATTCTTGCTTGTTGACCCTGACAGTGACAAAGGATTTACATGCACCAGGTCTCTCTTGCCTACAATTGCCTACACACAAGAAGATGACGGCCTTGCAGATGCGCTGCGAAATCTAGAGTAAAGCAGCTACAACCAGCTGCAGTAAGAAAATACTGCAAACACCTTTCTGTGTGTTAAAGTGCTCTTCACTAGAAGACAGTTTTCACCTGTCTTTGCAGAGTCAAGACCTGGCCACCCATGTGGTCCATGACTAGTGCTGCTGATGCAACTGGCTCCACTTGCATCACACTTTGAAGAAGTTTCAAGCTTTGTTGCTTGCTTTCAGCATGGCACAGACTACCACCTGTGAGGTACACTACACCTGGCTCTGCTCCAAAGCTGTGCAATCGCTGGATAAAGTCTCCCCAAAAGAGAGAGGTTCAAGTTACTTTCCTAAAAGATCTGACTTCTAAAGCAAGCAGGCAAAAGGTTCAGCTGACAAAGCTGATGGGGAAACATCTGCAAATGAAAAGCCCTTCTCATGATACAGTCCTTTTGAGGCACAACCCAGATAATTGAAGCTACAGCACGACTCCAAAGCTTGTTGCCTTAAGCTTTAACATTTTACCTTTGTTTACAAGAAACAGTCACCCAACATACTATAATACAGTGGAAGTGACACACTCAGACACTACAGCTCTGTGAAAAGAGAGGACCAATGTGCAGAGATGAGCTGGAAGCCAGGCCTGGGAAGCTCACACCACAGGTACAGCACATAGTGCTGGTGCACAGGCTGCCGGGGCTGCTCCCGACTTCCAGGGAAGCAGCTCTAACTGGCGAGCACAGATCAGCATTTCTCATTTCTCCGATGAGGGAGAGATGGGGACTTGTCTTGAATTCACTACCCTTGCATCAAGAACCCTTCTGCAGACACGTGTAGCAGCAAGCACAAGACGGTGACACTGGTACTGCAATAGTTATGTGGCCACAACAACTACAGAGTTATTGCTGCAGCACTTGCTCATGTGCTGATGAGAAGCTCCAGCAGAAAAGCACAACCCGCGGGAGCAGCAAACTCCCTTGCGCTTACGTTTTCAGCTCTTCCTCCAACCACACACAGGCATCCAGGTCAAGGTGGTTTGTGGGCTCATCTAGCAGCAGCATGAAAGGCCGAATGAAGAGGGCTCTGAAAGGAGAGGGGAGATGACAGCGCAGGGTAAATGCAGGCAACCCAAAGCCTCTTAGCTCTGCTCTGATTTCCCAGAGCTGTGACGGTGGCCCTGCAGTCAGGAGCGGGCTGGCATTCTCTCGAGAGGGAGCAGGCAGTATTCCACTCACCTAGCAAGAGCCACCCTCATTCTCCAGCCACCACTGAAGTCCTTCAACTTCTTCCTCTGCATGGCTGGCGTGAACCCCAAGCCATGAAGGATACGTGAGGCCCGTGCTTCTGCCTTGTCAGCATCCAGCTCCTCCAGGCGTTCATATAACTCCAAGAGCTTCTCACACTCCGCTGAAAGAGAGCCTGCCTGTCAGCACTTCTATCAAGAAAGGCCTCTCAGCTGCACCTCTGTACAGCTGTGAAAGCTCATAGTCCATCTGCTTCACCACTGTTCAGCCCCCCCATTCCCAAGCCTGAAGCACTTCTTGAGAAGCTGCATGGAACAATTTCATCCAAACAATTACATCCTGTAATCCCACAGGACTTGTCAACTAGTACAGGACAGCTGAGAGAAACGGGTGCCGTAACATTCAAAAGCTCTGCCAAGGAACTCAAGTAAGACCTTTTCTTAAGTGGGCAGGGAAATGGAGGAAGTGTTCCTTGTTCACAGGGACTCCGAGAAGCTTTACCATCTTCATGAGCCAGACGTTCCGCCTCGCGTTCCAACATGGCCCTCTCTGTATCCACCTCCATCACACACTGTAGAGGGGTCTTGTCGCTGGGCGGCATCTCTCGGGTCAGGTGGTAGATATCAATATGCTCTGGGATGGGCACTTCTCGTTTCCCAATGGCTGACAAAAGCATGGATTTCCCTGTGTGCAGAGAGACATTCCACAATTAACTGCTGGATTCGACAAGATACAATGTCACGGAGAAACAGATGAGATGCAGTAAGTTCCCACTGACTCCCTCCCTTTCCAACCCCAGGAAATCCTTAGGAATTTCTTGCTCAAGGGGCCAAGGGAATTAGTGACACAGCAGAGCCTACTGCTCATCACCCCACAGGCAGGACTGAGACATGAAGAAGCTCTTTGGAAGCCACTGCAGTTCAGCCCTTGCCCAGATTTAGGGAACTTTCTCTCTACTGTACACCTCCTGCTGTCCAACCAGGGCAGACCTCTGCTACCAGGACCCCAGACTCATTCTAAAGACTTCTACCATAAAGAATGCCCTCATCACTAGAGAACCCAGGTGTTTTCCTCAAAGTGAAACCAGCTGGTCACTCTTTACTAGCTCTTGTTCAGTCACAGGCACATCCTGCATCTCTCCACATAGACTGTTGCCTTTTCCAGGGAGTGCACAGTTGGCCAGCCACACGCTCCCTATTCCTCCATACTGTGCAGGTTCTTTGACCAATAGTGTCTGCACTGGCTTTACTGACATTGCTAAACAGACCCTGCAAACAGGAATCGGACAGACTGACAGATCCCAGACATCCCACCCAACTCTCCACAGAAACAGGTTCAAGTGGACGGTCCAAAGCCAGAACAACACCTCATACTTGTTCCAGCAATCCCTGCAACTCCTGCTCCTGGGTGGGGACACGGGAGAAGGGAAACTGCCACGTCCCAGCCACGTCTCGCAACCTTCTTTCTGGTCTCCAGCGTTTACCACCCACGTCTTCCAGCTTCTCAGCAGCACAGCACCTTCACCAAGAGCCAAGCAGCTGACGCCACTGCCCCACAGCTTACCGATCCCATTAAGACCTATCAGCCCGTAGCGTCTCCCGGAGTTCAGCTCGAGTTTTGTGTCACTCAGCAGCTCCTGGCCGTGGAAGGTCAGCGAGAGGTTAATGATGTGCACATCGGTGCTGTTGGGGTGGGAGGCCAGCACTCCTGTCACAGCACGGGCGGCAGCTTTCTTGAGTTCAAAGTCCTCCAGCTCCTTTGTAAGAGCATCCACCTCTATATGCAGAGACAGACCAGAGGTGTTACTGGTTTACAAACATGAGGGAAGCCATAAGACCTGGTGCCAATTGGTCCAGGACCACAATAACAATTCCCATGTCCCCATTTCTATAGAAATGTTGAGAAAGTACAGATGCAACTCAGCATTTCAGCTTAGGAGATGGATATAAATGATCTAATAGAAGCTTCCACCTGCTCTCTAAATAAAATATGACCATTAGAACTAAGTGAGCAGCCAGAACAGCCAGCCATGAGGGGACTAACCCTGGCTGCAGAAAGCACTGGGGTAGCAAGAGAACTTACAAAGTATTCCTTGCAAGCTTAAGGAAAGAGCTGTCCAAAAGAAAACTTGGCTAGAAAATAAATGAAGGGAAAGCTGAGAGGAGGAAAGAAGCAGTGGCTTTGGCATAGGCACTACTCATTTTCTGAGAAGCTAAGACATCCCTGTGCAGGACCCCCTCTTCCTTTCCTCCTGCAGTACAAGCAGATTGTCCCTGTCCTGCTGACCCGCTGTTGCAGCCCCAAGCCGCACTCCTTGGCGAGACGCTGCCCTTTGAAGATGGAAACGGCATTGAGGAGCTCAGCAACGCACTGGCTGCTCAGAGCAGAGACCTGGTGCCCAGGCTGTTCACGTTCAGGCCAGTGAGGGACAGCAGCCGGGCTGTCCACACCCTAGCACTCCTGGAAAAGTCACCCACTCCACAAAATCACTACTATTGAATCATAGAACCACTTGAGTTGGAAAAGGCCTGTTTGCTCATGGAATTCAAGTGGTGCCCCATCCCTGCCAGGGCCCCACTGAGCCCTGTCCCTCAGCACCACAGCTCCACGCCTTGGAAACCCCTCCAGGGAGCAGGGGGACTCCAGCCCTGCCCTGGGCAGCCTGGCACAGGCCTGGGGAACCCCAAAGGGCAACAGATTGTTCCTCAGCTCCAACCTCAACCTGCCCTGGGGCAACTCCAGGCTGCTTCCNAAAAAAACCCGTGCTCGGCGGCTGCGGTCCCGCCCAAGCGAGGACCGAAATCCGCTCCGTCCGTAGCACTCCCTCTACCTCCTCCTGACAAAGCCCCTCTCGCTGAACGCGCCGGACTCTGGGCCGGCCGGACAGACGGTGACCGCAGCGCCCCAAGAACTCAGACGCTANCCCTGGGGCAACTCCAGGCTGCTTCCTCTCGTCCTGTTTCTTGGAAGCACGACTCTCCCAGTCTAGGGGGATGATCCCTGCCCCGGTCCTGTTGGACACACCGGTGCTGACACAGCCAGGGTGCTGAGGGCCCCCTGGGCACCCTCCGGCTCACGTTCGTTATCAGCCTCGTCCGAGAAGGAGCACAGCACGCCACCCGCGCTGGCGCAGGACCCGCTCGGAAANAGGCGCCGCCAGCAGCCCCGGTCCCCACCCCGCACGGCCAGAGCGCAGAGGACCCTTCACCCGCAGATCACCGGGAGCCCCCACGAACGGCCGGTGTCCTGCGAGCCCCGGGGCAGAGCCGGCAGCCGGGCCCGCGCCCTCTGGGGAATTCGTCTGAGAGAAGCAGACGTTCCCGTTTACTAAGGCCCGGGCGCACCCGCGCGCGCACGGTCCCGTCCGTTAGCAGCCCTGGCTGGGCGCTCCCGGCGCCGAACGCACGGGGCTGCCGGGCCGACG
>VWZK01021748.1:0-11096 GCA_013396935.1 Baryphthengus martii | reverse complement strand
AGCGGGGAGCCCAGCACTTACTTTCCACTCCCAGATGTGGACTGCTAGCCCCCTCAGCAGGGGCTGGCTGTCCCGAGGGACACAGCAGCAGTCGTCTGTGATCACCCAGCCTGCCCTGGCACGGTGCTCTGGAGAAGAGGGTCCTCTTAACACCCTGTTCCTGGGGACATTCCATACCCCAGTGCTGTCCTGCGGCTGACAGCTGTCTCCAGTGCTCCAGGAGCAACCAGCCCTCACGCAGGAGATGATAGCACCTTTTGAGAAAGGATTTGTCTTGCTGACTCTCAGCTCTGTTTTCAGAGGCAGATACGTAGTGCCAGATACTCTCTTAGGACAAACTGATCTGTATCTGTAGGAGACGAATGCTCTGCATGGCCTTCCAGAAGATCTCGGTTTCCCACAGAGGCAAACCATCTCACATCGGTGCCATGAGCCTGGTGCTGGACGTTGCTGCTCCTTCTGGTTCCCTGGGGCCCGAACTCCTCTGTTTCCTCTATCAACACGGCCTGTGGAGGGACCCTGTGTTCAAGTTGTTGCTGGGAAAGACTGAGGTAGAAATTTAATGGGGAACTGAGAAGAAAGCAAGGTCCTTCACTGGTTAGCGTGAGCTGGGGGCGTGTGTTTGCAGTATCCTTGCCTGGTGCTGCCAGCACTGCCCTTCTTGAAGAGACTGTCTTCATACTACTGCCCATCCAGGGGAGTTCTGCAGCATCTGAAAATAACCAGTTCCTTGGTGCTGCCTCAGGAGCGATCAGCAACCTACTGTTCATCACGGGGACACCACGATGAGACACCCAGCCCAGCCTCCCTGGTGGAATCCCCAGTCCTCTGTCTGTGAGGAAGAAGCTCCCAGCCTGGCTTTGCCCCTGAGGCAGGGTGAGGGTGAGATTCCCAACTGTCAGCCTTTGGTCGCCTCCCTTTCTGCAGTGCTGCAGTGATGTTCCTGCCTGTGCCTCACGTGCTCTCCTGGCCCAGCCCTTCTTGCTGCCCCGCATTGTTGTGTTCAGCCTCAGCGCTGTCCTCCCAGACCCTGTCCTTCCTTGACTTCAGCTCTGGTTTAGCACAATTCACCACCATCTTTCTTGTGCCCTTTGTTCTTCCCTTATTCTGACCCTGCTGGACCTAGAGCCTCATTACGGACCCTGATGGAGTTGCCTGCTCTTGTGCTGGCCAGCACTGCCCTGGCTGGCACTGAGATGCTCGTATTTCCTTTCTTGCCTATCCATTCTTTGAGCAGTTGCTTCTAACTGCATGAGCAGGTATGAGCTTGCCCCCGTGGATGCTGTGAGTGCTGCTGTTCACGTCTGTTCTGCTGTAACGCTTCGCTTCCTTATCGAATACAGTAGAGGCTGTCAGAAGAAGCAGTGCTTTGTGTACACAGGTGCAGCTGGCTCAGCTCTTCCTAAGGAGCAGCTCCCTCTTCCTTCTTACCCTGGCTCGTCTTCTCTGGGACCTGTCAGGAATATGCAGGTACTGTAGTTGCCCGACTATACCCTAAGCCTGTGGGATCTGTTGTTCTCCAGGTCTGCAACACTCTCACCATCCTACTAGGGCAGCTGACAATGCCTGTGAAGCGCTGGAGTGTTCTGAGAGCCTTTAAGGATTTGATTAAGAATGAAAGCAAGCTGACTTGGCTCAGGTTCCTGAACTGGCCTGCTTTCCAAAGAGCTGCCAGAGATGTCTGGTGACAGAAGCACATCTGAGAACATCTCTGTAGGAAGATACCTTTTCTTCTTAGTTAGGCCAGGCAAATTCCAGTGGTCCTTTCCACCACCCTCTGGTTCTTATAGAGCATGTCTCAACAGAAAGTCATGGAATGGTTTGGGTTGGAAAGATCTTCTAGTTCCACCGCCCCTGACATGCTGGCAGGCAGTAGGCAAGTGGTGTGCTTTCTCCCTGCGTACAGGCTGGCTCCCGCCTGCAGGCTGAATAGCTGTAAGGATGGCCTGGTGCCTGGGCAATGTGGACCTGCATCTGTGCAGCGAGCAGCAGAGAAGTCCCTCGTCGCTATGTCAGTCCCTTCTTTTCTCTCTTGCTTTTTCCCTCTTTTTTCCAGTTGTGCTTCTTATAAAGTGTCCCATGGGTTGGTGCTGTTCTAGGCAATTTTGTTTCTGTTGTATATTACGTCCCTCTCACTCCATATGTACTTTCTCTTTTCAGAGCTGGATCCAAAGGCATTCTCGGCCTGCTGTCCTAGAGCTGTTCCTGCATCTGGTCAATGAGAATATCTGCTGCTAATTCATCATGACATAATAGCTGCTGTCCTGCTCCATCCTGTTGGATGAGTTTCCTGCTTCCTCTTGGTCTACACACATGTGACTCTGGGTGTTCGTCAGCTCCCTATTCTGGTACAGGTAGGTTTTAGCCCTTTGAAAAATGACCTATTCTAGGTGGGAACAATGTGTCTGTGCTTTGTACTGGGACTGGAAAATGTTTGCCTATGGACACAGGGAAAGTGTTATTTTGTGCAATAAATCCTAAACTGTCTGCTCGCTGCTATTGACTTAAGCTGGTCCTTTTACTGGCCAGCTACTTCTGTGATAGTTTCTGCTGGTGCTGGCAGGATGGGTGCCGATGAGGCAGAGCAGACTGGCTCGGAGTAACGACAGAGGGTGCAGCTGCTGAGAGCAGGCCTAATAGTGGAGGGAATGAAGAGGAGTAGTAGCAGCAGGTGTTTGTGGTAATGCATTAGTCCATTAGCTACAGGTAAATATGACTAGGTCTCATCAGCTGGCTGCTGCTCTGTGGGGGTACCATGCTTCTCCCAGCAGTTTTAAACTACTGTGGATATCTCTGCCTAGCTGGTAGACTTCTCCAGTACCTGCTGCTGTTGGGTGTGCGTTGGTCATCTCCATGGTAAGGTCCTCAGATCTGCTGCTCAGGTCTGTTTTCTACCATTAGTTCCTTTCTTCTTGTTGCTTCCAGTGGGGATTTTCCACCTGTATCCCTGTCTTTTTTTCCCAGTCAGCTCACAGTATGCCTGTGAGGGGCTTGGTTTTCCCCACAAGTGATCACTAGTACTGTAAATTGTCTGGTAGAAGAACACGTTCTATTTTGCATTGGATAAGAATAGCCTGGGTTATAACTATTTTTTTTTTTTTTTTTAAGACACATTAGGCTTGGTTTTGTCATCTCTTTTGGCCCTTTAGCAGCCATATTACTTAGCCTGCTGCAACATGGTATGAACTTTGCCCAGTGTCTGCTGCCTCGGGCTTTTCCATCTGGCTGAGCTAGGGAAGGTCTGTTCCGGAGTTACCAGTTGTGAATTATGCAAATCTAAGAATGGTGTTGTGCTGAGTCAGACCAAAGTGTCCTGTCTCTGCCTAAGAATGGGTACGTGGAAAAGCAATAGGAAAATGAGGCAAATGCCAAATAATTCTTTTTCTTCCACATACCTTTTAAATTTCTGCAGTCATCTAATTATGGAGTCAGCAGTTTGTAGCAAATGTTATTAGAAAATCCCCCAAATTCTTATGGTTGTTTCAACATGAGCTTTATTGGAAGAAGTTGTTGTGGTTTTCTGTGATTGACTTTTCTGTGGCTATGTTTTCCATCACTATTCTGGCCTTTTCTGTTCAGTTGAATGTTCTGGATTCTGAGTCCAGGGAGAACTATAGGACCATTCACTTTGGCAGGTACCTGTATCTGGCTTGCAGGGTTTGTTGAGTGAGGGTTTGTCTGTTAGAAAGGCACTTTGATAATTCTCCTCGAGTTCAGGTTCCAAATGATAGAAGACTGAGGTGTGGAGAGGAGCTATTTGGCAGAAGGAGAGGCCAGACAAAGAGGGAGTGACTGCAGATGCTTGGCGACAGAAATTGGAAGCAAAGACAGTGAGAATAATAACTTGCTAAGAAGGGAACACTTTTGTGATATTTTCACTTGTGTTTGCACTTACGGTGTGAGGTTCGAGGTGACTGCTGAATGCCAGGCAGGAAATATGGGAAAAGACTTTTTCTGGTTAGTATCTATGAGAGTTTATTTTCTTTTCAATTCTGACATCCCACTCCATTTCTTTCTGTTCCTGTAACTACTGTGTGCCACATTCTCTGTGCTAACTTCTTAAGAACCCTTTGATGTTAAAGTTAATGCGGAACATACCTGCTAAGGTGTGTTACTGTAGAAAGTCCACAACCGCCACTGGAATTGGAAGAGCTTGCGTATCAAAACTCTCTTAGCCTTTTGAAAAAGGCAAGATGTTTTAGGAAGAAGTTCTTCCCTATGAGGGTGATGAGACACTGGAACAGGTTGCCCCATCCCTGGAGTTTTTAAGTTGGGCAGCCTGCTCTAGTGGGAGGTGTCCCTGCCCATGGCAGGGTGCTTGGAACTCAATGATCTTCAAGGTCCTTTCCAACTCTGACAATTCTACGATTCTGTGTTAACTTTAACGTTCAGTACTCCGAGTCACTTGGAGCTCACTTCTCTTCCAGTGTGGTATTGCCACAGTGGTTTCCAAACAGCGTGCTTAGACTAACATCTGGAATTTGCTGGTGTCCCCTTAAGCTAAGTTCCTGGGATGCTGTTCAGTTTTTCTGGAAAGGTACAGCTGGAGGAATGGAATGGTTCTTAATTTAAAATGTAAAGAATTGAGTTCTGGTATTATACCACAGGAGCTATCCAGGTTTTTCATTTATACAGAAGTGTCATGAGTGCATAGAAACAAGCGAATAACTACAACCTGCACGCTTTTTCTTCTAGCTCACAGTTGTTGCTCCGTTCTCTGTAATGCTTTCGTAACGTAGACAGCGGCTAGTAGGCCTTGTTCAGGAAATGTTTCTCGGAGGTCATCAAGCGAGGGATTCGTAAATTGACAGCCTGAGATGGCCTTGTCAAATATTTCTGATATTCACTGAGTAAGCATGAACGTAACAGTGATATGGTCACTCCTGTACCTGTATATATTGATAGCACTGGCACCTCAATGCTGGAAAAGGGTCTCATGAGTTTGGTGGAAAGCTGTTTTGATCTTTTGTCTCTGGGCTTTGATAGTCCAATGGCCTTTACTATTTTGTACTCTTATCATAGTGGTGATGTCTGCGTTTGTCCAAAGTGAGGGTTAGAAGTGTTTCGCTTTGCATGTACCTATTGCCATGGTTTAAATGAATCCCTTAGTGAGACTGAAGAATTTGCTTGCTCCAAGAATGTCAGCTGCAGAGTCTAATCAACCCTGCATCTTTTACTTCTTGCCCTGAAATTTGGCACACTCATTCTCTGCCTGTGAATGAATTTTGAAAAGAATTTGCTTTAAGGCAGTTCAGCTCCTTTCAAGATCCTAAACTGCAGAGAAGAGAATACAATTTACCAATCCTATATTTTAAATTATAGGCACAACTATTGCACTGAAGAGGGAAGTTGTATAAACTTTTTATAAGCACGTGGCCTTTGATTTGCAAATGTACTTTTCATGATGTGAAAGAAATTGGACTTTGGTGAACCTGCAAGGCCTAACAAGGCATAACATTCAAAATTTATAAATTCCTGATTTTAAAAGGTTTGAACCAGTCATTTTCCCCTGACAAAATATGTATGATTCATGGCAACTGCAGAATTAGCAGTTAAAAGGTGGTGTCTAGATGGAGAGCAAGAGCTGTGTTCACAGCCATTAGGTCAGTGAGGAATGATTTTAAAAAAACAGCTACAAGTAACATTTAAAAGCTTTCCATTTCCATGGTAGAAAAAGGACATTCTGCAAAGTTACTTGAAGTTTTTTATTCTTGGTTTTTTATTCTTTGAGATCATCAGGATAACACGCAGTGACTGAGCTGGCTGGAATGTTGATCAGACTCTGTGGACAGTGACCATCTAGTCCAGTTTCAGTGTCTCGCCATCCTCATAAAAAAAAAAAAAAAAAAGGGTTCCTTATGTCCAATCTAAACCTACCCTCTGTCAGTTTAAAGCCATTGCCCTTGTCCTGTGACTACAGGCCTTGGTAAAAAGTCTCTCTCCATCTTTCTTGTAAGCCTTCTTTAAGTATTGAAAGGTGACAATAAGGTCACTTGCACTTATTGAACAGCATGAAGAAGTGTAAGAGTATGTGGAAGGTGAAAGTATTGAATCATAGAGTGGTAGGGGCTAGAAGGGACCTCTGGAGATCGAGTCCAACCCCCCTGCCAGAGCAGGATCACCCAGGGCAGGCCACACAGGAACAGATCCAGGGCCGGTTGGAAAGTCTCCACCTCTCTGGGCAGCCTGGGCCAGGCTCCCTCACCCTCACAGCAAAGAAGTTTCTCCTCCTGATCAGGTGGAACCTCCTGGGTTCTGGCTTATACCCATTATTCCTCGTCCTATCCCATGGCACCACAGAAAAAAGCCTGGCCCCTTCCTCTTGACCCCCACCCCTCAGAGATTTATAGATATGAATCAGCTCCCCTCTGGGGCTTCTCTTCTCCAGACTCAACAGCCCCAGGGCTCTCAGCCTTTCCTCCCAGGAGAGATATTCCAGGCCCTTCAGCATCCTCACAGCCTCCCTTGGACTCTCTCCAGTAGATCCCTGTCCCTCTTGAACTGGGGAGCCCAGCACTGGATCCAGTATTTGAGGTGTGGTCTCTCCAGGGCAGAGTAGAGGGGGAGGAGCATCTCCCTAGACCTGCTGGACAGTTTTCTGAATGTCCCCCAGGAGCTCCTTGGCCTCTTGGCCGCAAGGGCCCATTGCTGTTCCATGGAGAACTTCCTGTCCACTAGGACTCCAAGGTCTTTCTCGACGGAGCTGCTTTCCAGCAGGATGGCATCTAATCTGTTCTGGTGCCTGGGGTTATTCCTCCCCAGATGCAGGATTTACACTTGTCCTTGGTGAATTTCATGAAGTTCCCCTTTGCCCAGCTCTCCTGCCTGTCCAGATCCCGTTGGATGGCAGCACAGCTCTGGTGTCTCAGACACCCCTCCCATATGCATTTACACATATTGTAAATTTCCCTCTTCCATTTGAGTTTTTCCAGGAGCTCCTTGCTTATCCATGCAGGTCTCCTGCCTTCTCTACTTGTTTTTTTTTTTTTTTTTTTTTTTCAAGGGAATACACTTATCTTGAGCTTGGATGAGGTAGTGTTTGCATATTGACCAGCTCTCTTGGGCCCCCTTAGTAGCTCTCTCTGTTGTTTTTGTTNCCTTTGTTGCTCTTTTTTTTTTTTTTTTTTTTTTTTTTTGTCCTTTTTTTTTTTTTCATTAAGTTTATGAAGTCGAGGACGTTTTCAGTGCAAAGGCAATAATACGTAGAGGAGGGAAATGCTAAAGAAAACTACACAGACCCACAAACCTAGTAGTCAAGGGGCAATGGAGACAAAGGCCACAAGCATACTTCCACTTTAAGGAACTGCAGGCATGGATTTGGAGAGCGCTACCCTGAACTACTGGAATCCTGGAGCTGCTGGAGGTGGTGGCTGCAGATGGATGAATAAATGTCCATTTTCTGTATCGGAAGGCGCGCCTTTTTGGTTCTCTGTTGGTGTCCAGTGTATGATGAATAATTTCTAAAGAGATAAATACTGAAGTAACTGAGTTAGCTGATAATGTGACATTATTCAGTGCAGTGGAATCTAAATCTGTCTCTTAAGATTGGGGAAGAGTGTTTAAAAACTGGATGACAATATGGCAGAAAAAAATTAAAGTTGATGAATTCATATGTAAAGTGTGTAGAGAAAATAAACCTACCAATGTAGCCACATTGTTGTTAAAATTACCTCTTTTGGCTCAGGAGAAATATTAACATCTTTATAGATGGTTCTCTGCAAACATGAGCTCAACAGTAGCAATGGAAATGGAAAATTCAATGTTAGCTATTGCAAAGAACAGAATTAACAAACCTGTTGTTACAGTATTGTGTAAATCCATGGTTCGCCTATGTCCTGAAGAGTGAATGCAGCTCTGTGTCCCTTAAGATGCAGTAACTGGTATAACTGGAAGAGTTCTAGTAAAAGTGGTAAGGAGAGACTTCCATCACAGGAGGTGTGTAAGAATTCCTTAGAAAGATGACAGATGAAGATAACTGTGCTAGAGCTCAAGGGTCATCACAGAGGAAAAGCAGGTTTCTGTTTATAGGTTATAGGGATTCACGATTTATAAGACATATGGACATGTGATGAAATTATCAGGCAACAGGTTTAAAACAAACACAAAGGGTGGTGGTTGTGTGTTTTTTCAGGTCATGCCAAATGCGATTGTAGCATTTATTACTAAAAGATGTTTCAGTTGTCTGCAGTATAGATGAGTTCAAGCACAGGTACTCAACGAGCCCACTGCTGGCTGTGGAGCGTGGCAGTCCAGGCACAGAGTTTCAGAAAGCCGGGGCTGTTGGAGCCAAGATCAGTGTACAAGGGGAAGACACGTCTTGGTTTTTGCAATTGTAGTGCAGTGGCTGTGGTGCTTTACCCATAAAGGAAAAATAGTGTTACTGTACAGGAGTGTGTTTATTAGAACACATCAAACAGTTGTAAAAAAGAATCCCAATATTTTATTTTTATAAATTGGATTTCTTATAGCCTTTCTTTGAGCATCTGGTACTAACTGTTGGCTAAGCCAACCTTTGATCTGAGATCTGATGGTGTCAGAAATGTGAATTTTTTCACAACTTTTGTTAAAAATCTGAGGATAGTAAAGGAGAAAAGCTTCTTTCATTCCGGGTGTCAGTCATGGTTGTTAGACAACTTTAAAGGAAGGAAGGGAAAAAAAAAAAGAGGTTAAATGGTTTTGCTGAAACTCCCTTCCCCATCTTCGACACTGTTTCTTTTGTGTATCAGCCCTCTAAACTCTACAGGCCTCCCATACCTTGTAACAACTCTTTTGTACTGATTTGAAATCGAACCTAAAAATACCTTATTTCTATTGTACAGTGTACTTGGGATGTGAAGGAAAGTTAAGATAGGAGAACTTTTTTTGTTAATCAGTTTTCACCAAAAGGAAGTAAAATTTCCCAAGTCCAGTTATGTTTTTCTTAGTCATATAGTGGATGTTCTGCATGTTGTGGATCGATGGAGCCCCTGGAAATACGTGGTAAGTTTAGGTTGGTTTTTTTTTGAGTTTCATGTAGGGATGAAGGTGCCTTGGAGAAAAGCAGGACACAGATGTCTCGACTGTACCATCCAGTAGGTCTGGGTGATACAGGATGGAGGAGTTCCCATTCTGGATTTATAGCCTAATGGCAGTTGTGCTGCTCTGTGGCGAGTGTTGTGCAGAAAGAGACCCTTCACTTTTAATTTGAAAAGCAAACCTGGCAAGTACCAAACAAAAACACAACTCGAGAGAGAAAACTAAAATGAAACCCTCTGAAATCTCTTGCTCAGTTCCAATGAAAAGAGTGGGAAATTCTCAAATATTGTAGCGAGGATCTATCTGCACTTAATGCTACTCTGATGGCTTACTGGCTGCTTAGATTGTGTTGTCACAGGTGACTCTTCTTGTCTTTTCTTTCCTCTGCTTCTCCTCCTTGAACTGCTCTGCGGAGGCCTATTCTGCACATTCCATTTGGACACTCCCGTGCTCTGTTCCTGCTGCAGGAGTGTTGTTCCTGTGCCCTGCTGCTGCTTGCCACAGCTGAGAGCTAAACATTTCCCTGCGTCAGTAGAGTAACAGCACCTGAGTGCATGCCACGGAAGAGTCAAGAGGAGCAGTGGTGAGCTAGAAAGCTGAGCCTTGAAAGAGGTAGGAACGTGAGAAAAAGAATAAAGGATAGAGGAAGGGGTAGGGAGCTCTGCTGAATGACCAGAGTCCTGGAGGTGGGCTTGGGGATTTGTTTTGAGAAGAAATGCAGGTTAGGAAATGAAAAACAGCCAACTGCAGAGCATTCAAAAAATGTTGGGGGAAAGAGCTGTAAATATGTAGAGCTGTCTGTATCCGGGACAGCTTAACCTCTTTTGCCTGCCTGCCACATAGTCAGGCTCCTGTTGGAAAAAGAGTGGGAAAAGGAAATGGTAGAAAGTGTTTACAGTTTGTCTGGGGAGAACTTTTTTTGGCTTCAGGAATGGAGCTGTACGTGATGTCTGGGTGGGAGGAACCTGGCTTGACCTGAGAACTTGACTTTTGGAGATCCTCTGTTTTTATTGTCATTGTGCCAGAACTTGCAAATGTGGAGAGAAATACTGTTATGCAAATTAGAGCACACATTAGCATTATACATTGTCTTTCTGAAAGACTTTTAATCCCTTAATAAAAGTATTACAAGTTAAGGTGGGTAATAATCTTGCGGTTATATTATGAAGCACTTAAGTATTTTCTTCAGGTCGCTTCTTATTTACAGATTTTCAGTTTCACGTCTTCAAGTATCTGTAGGTTAGTGACAAATTTTCCCAGCTTTATAAATGTGAATAGAATGGGTGAGGATTCTCCAGCAGGATTGGCAGCAGCTACTCCTTTGTGCTGACATAGCCAGGCCTTGAGCAGCAGGCTTATGAAGGAATCGTGCCTGGACTGTCATTCCATCTCACTACTTCTGCTCAGCCAAATGTCCTCCCTCAGTGGCTCCTTGTTAGAATAGTGAGCCCATGTGGACACCACGCGTGTGGACATGTCTTCTACGAGTGGCTGCTGCCACCCCACGGTTTCTGTTTGCCTTCCGCCACTTAGCAGGGGAGTGGCTCCTGGGAAGCTCTTTTGTGGTGCATGCCAGGGGCCATATGTGAGCCTGCCCTTGTATCCTCTCATCCCACCACCTGGCATTGGTACCATCTAAGACAACTTGTCTCAGAACTCTGTCCTGCAGCTGTTCTTACTTCTCCTTAGTCAACAATAGTGCTGTCATAGATGTCATAGTTTTTTTTTTTTTAATTTGTTTTTTTTTTTGTCTTGCCAGATGTGTGCTCCATCTTAATTTCTGTCTTGTCCCAATAACTTCCTTGCACCTTCTTTGTGCTCTGCCTGTTGGTGTAACCTGTCTGCTTGTGCTGCCTGTGCTTTCAGAGGGGGTCCTGTTCCAATGTGGCTGGCACATCATGCTTCTTTTTAGAAAAAGCTGATAATGGATGTGAGCCAGAGGGTGCACAGGGGGGCAAGGAGCCACCGGCATCCTGGCTGTGTCAGAATCTGTGTGTCTAACAGGGTCAAGGCAGGGATCATCCCCCTGCACTGGGCAGGCCACCTCTCGATTCCTGGGATCAGTTTTGGGCCCCTCACTC
>VWZK01021742.1:0-23631 GCA_013396935.1 Baryphthengus martii | reverse complement strand
TTTTCCCCCCCTTTTTTCCCCCCCTTTCTTGTTTTCAAACCCATACGAATACATTACTCAGTTGGCCCTAAGTTGAAATTTCGAGGGTAGAAATGATCTTTCTCCAGGTTTGGCCCAATGCCTTTTGCAGCGTGTCACAGTTCAGGGTCAGGGTGTAAAGGTTATCCCCATTTCTGCGTCACGTCCATCACTCTTTTAGGAAGCTCGCTGTTCAAAAAGCCTCTTGCTTCTTTTTCACATGCATTAGCAGTAACCTGGAGTTAGGTAGTTACTTCTTGGTGTACTTTCATAAAATGACTGGTGTTTACTTCTGGCCTGTTTCTTTTTTTGTGGGTTTTGCATTTACAGACTTCAGCTTTTAGACAATAACGCTGATATTTAAGCGCTGGTTGTATTTTATAGGCAAATGAAGCGTAGTGCAGCTGAAATTTGGATCTGTTACACCGTGTGTTTCGCTGTAGTAAGCATTGGAAGGGCACTAGTGTAATGTCATGTGTATTGAGTTAGAAAATGTAATCTTTTGTAGTTGATAAGCTGCAGTTTGAGCCCCCTCTCCGGAAAGAAACAGAAGCTCGGGATGAAATGGTAAGGATAAGTTTGTTTGTGCCTTCATTTATTTAAATCGTGTTTTGTTGTTTTGTGGTTCCACTCTAAGTAATATGTCTCTGAAGCATCAGGTCATGAGGAGACCACTCTTGCTCCCCAGCCAATGGCCGCATTGTAAAGAAAATTAATCGCCCTCCCTGCTTTGCGTGGAGAATCGTGCTCAGACCGAAAAAAACGCCGTGTGCTGATTACTTTGATAACATGAAGAGGGCCGTTCTGCCTTTGAATCCCAGATCTTCCCATCGTCAGGGTTTCTTTGCTGCCTGTTCCTTGGAAGGCCACCAGCTCGCACGCAGCCCGTTTTGCCCCCTGTGAGCTGCTGCTGTTTGCTCCAGCCCTCGGCAGTTTACTGCAGAGCAGCTAATTAAATTTCTTTGGACTTAGGATGTCCCTGTGTTCACAAGGGCTTCAGTTTTTAAGAAGTGTTCTGAACAGCAGCAGCTGCTGTTTGGCTTTGGAGACATTAGTGCTCCAGAAAAGAAAACCCAGTCCTGGTTTTTCCAGCTATTCACCAGCTAGGTATGAGTTCGTCTTTTTTTGAGCATGACCGATTGGTACTGGTGGGATCTTCTCAGTGCCAGGTCTAGTGACTGGAATGCTCCCAGTCTCTGCTGGTGGCATCTCATACAAGCTTGGAGGTGACTGCAATATCTTCTGCTGGAAGGGTGTCTTGGAACTGCCCTGCGTGGAAAAATCCTGACTGGGTTTTCACCATAAATCCTTGTTACTTATCGCCACTTGATACCGGAATTATACCATTTCAGGTGCTGCTTTTAAGTCCAAGTCTAAGAAGAAGAAGATTTTTTAATAACTGCTTTCTAATTAGATTCTAAAGCATTCTTTCCCTTTGCAATTTGATTTTATTACTTACAAGTCTTTCTGCAGGGCTTGGGAATCTCCCCAGCCTCTTCATGTGCTGTGGAAAAGGTGCTTGGGAATCTCCCAGGCCTCTTCGTGTGGATAAGGTGCTCGGTCTGGCAGGGGGTGAAAAAAAATATGAAATTTTCTGCATCTTCAGGTTGTGGCAGCTGGTGCTGACTTTGCTTCGCATTGGAATCCTTTTGTCGATGGTGGAAGCAGCAAGTAAGTAGAGTTGAAAAATATTTTCTATTTCTGTGTTTTAATATGAAAATCCACTCTGCAAGAAGAATAGAGCTGGGGGGGGAACCAAACTGTAAGCCCTAATCCACTTTAATGTTTATAAAGTTGAAGGAGATTTCACCCCGTAAGCAGTTCTCCATCTGCACTTGGTTGGTCATTTTCTTGAGGAGGGGTTTTTTACCTGTTTTACCCAGTAGTTTGTTTTAAGTTCACCACTGCTCCCCAGTTGTAGATGGAATGTGATGTGTGCGGCCAGCACGCTAAAATCACACGGCCAAGGTCAGTGTTCTGCAGCAAAACTGGTTATCTTGCAAGGGCTGAGTTCGGGGTCCTGCTCTGGCCTTGCGCTTCTCTTCTGAGCGACATCCTGTGGCAACACGTGAAGTTGGGGCTTCGCAGGCAAGGGAAGGAGAAACCAGTGCTGAAGATTGGGTTTGACTGAGTTCAGGACGATGGCACGACCGCTGCTGCCGTGGGTGTCGGATCCGTGTGGTCGGACTTGATGATGAACTTAAAGGCCTCTTCCAACCAAGAGAGTTCTATAATTCTATGGTCTATAACACAGTCGGGGGTGTTCAGGGTGAAATGGTTTAGGTTGGACTCGATGGTCTTAAAGATCTCTTCCAACCGAAGCAATTCTATGATTCTAGGTAAGGAAGTGCTATAATTGATCTCCCCTGGGATAAAGCAGGAGGAGGGATGGAATTCTCCCCCTGTACTCAGCACTGGGGAGGCCTCACCTCGAGTCCTGGGAGCAGTTCTGGGGCCTTCACTTCAAGAAAGATCTTGAGGTGCTGGAGTGGGCCCAGAGGAGAGCGATGGGGCTGGGGAAGGGACTGGAGGGAAAGTCTCATGAGGAGAGGCTGAGGGAGCTGGGGGTGTTCAGCCTGGAGAAGGGGAGACTCAGGGGGGACCTTCTCACTCTCTACAACTCCCTGAAGGGAGGTTGTAGTCAGGTGGGGGTCGGGCTCTTCTCCCAGGCAACTGGTGACAGGAGGAGAGGGCCCGGCCTGAAGCTGTGCCAGGGGAGGTTTAGGTTGGATATTGGGAAGCGCTTCCTCATGGAAAGGGGGATTAAACACTGGAATGGCCTGCCCAGGGAAGAGGTGGAGTCGCCATCCCTGGAGGTGTTTAAGGAAAGACTGGCCATGGCACTTAGTGCAATGGTCTAGTTGGTGTTGGGGTGTCAGGTCATAGGCTGGGACTTGATGATCTCAGAGGGCTAGTCCAGCCTCAAGGATTCTGGGATTCTGTGAAAGCAGGTCTGGAGTACGGGAGCACAGCTCTATCCAAGTTAGGACTGAATTTGTTAGTTATAAGGCTTCCTTTTGCTACAAAAAAAAATGGATTCTGCTTTTAAAGGCAAGCTTGGAATTGGCGGTGAAGAGCGTGGAAGTTCGGTAACGCCGCCTGATGCACACATGTAGGGAGAGACGGCCTTTCGCTCGAAATAATCGCTCAGCTAAAAAAGCCTGTTTCCCATCTTTATTTGGAATGGAGGAGCAGGCAGTGAATTTCTGGTTTTTTGGTTGGTTTTTTTTTGCAAATAAAGTCTTGCACAAGCTGTCAGCTGACATGACAGCCCCCTGGAAAGCTGGCTTGAGATCGCCTGTGTTCAGGTCTTTTTAAGCCCAACCTGTTTTTCTCTTCTCACTCTCACTGGAGCAAAAATTTGCGGAGGCTCTGTCGGCCCCGCCGCTCCGCTTCTGACAGCGACTGCTTTCCTTCCTCCCTCGCTTTGTTTGTGTGACCCCGAGGAGCTGCCGATCGAAATCCTTCCTCGTGAGCCGCAGGCAGCTGCAATCTGCAGGGTCAAGGAGCAGGGAGTGAGGGAGGGAGGAAAAATCCTCCCGGCAAAATCACTTATTAATTTGATTCTGCTTCTGTAACGTTATTCAGATCGTATTAAAAGCAGAGCGAACGTCTCCACAGCGAACGTGGCTAGGGCTCTACAGCAGCAAAAGGATCGATTTTTAGCAGGGAAAAGAGGACAGGCATAAAGTTTCTGGATGGTGAATCTGTGCTGCTTACTTGGAAACCACTTCCAGTTTGGAAGATAAACAGGAAATGCAGAACTCCTCCTGCCCAGGGTGTGCAGAGGGGATGTCTGCCGGGGGGTCCTGGCTTCTCATGCCCCTCGGCTTTTGTCAGAGCAAATGGTGATGGATACCTTCCAGCTGGGAATTACTTGACTGGAAAAGGGAGTACCAGAATGGGTACCTTTATGGCTGAATTATTTCTTTTTTTCTTTTTTCATTTTTTTTTTCTCTTCCATTTTTTTTCTCCTTGTAACATTTTTTAATTACTTTTTTGTTGTAAATTTTCCGGCAATTTTTCTTGACGGTTGTACTTTTTAAAAGAAGTTCCTGTTGGCAAATATCTGCTGCTTTCCCTTCACAAGTAACTTGCAGGGAAGTTTTACTCTGCTCCAAGTGTGGCTGGGTTAGTTTTTGTATAATATGTGTTTGTTTTCCCAATCGTTACCCCTGTGGTCACTCATCAGTGGGTGACGTGGCGTGTTGTGGAACATGGAGTTGGTGGGATATGGGGGGGGCTGCTCTGCAGGCAGAGGCTGGGGCTCAGCCCAGTGGCTGCTGCAGCCTAAGAATCATGGTTGGAAGAGACCTTTCAGATCATGGAGTCCAACCATTGCCCCATCTCTGCCAGGGCACCACTGAGCCCTGTCCCTCAGCACCACAGCTCCACGCCTTGGAAACCCCTCCAGGGAGCAGGGGGACTCCAGCCCTGCCCTGGGCAGCCTGGCACAGGCCTGGACAACCCTGCAGGGGAACAAATTGTTCCTCAGCTCCAACCTAAACCACCTCTGGGGCAACTTGAGGACCCTTCCTCTTGTCCTGTGACTTGTTCCTTGGGAGCAGAGCCCGAACCCCTCTGGCTCCAACCTCCTGAATTCCAGGGAGTTGTGGAGAGCCAGAAGGTCTCCCCTGAGCCTCCTTTGCTCCAGGCTGAACAAGCCCAGCTCCCTCAGCTGCTCCTCACCACACTCCTGCTCCAGACCCTTCCCCAGCTCCGTTGCCCTTCTCTGGCCACGCTCCAGCCCCTCCAGGTCCTTCTGGGAGGGAGGGGCCCAAACCTGAGCCCAGTATTCGAGGTGTGACCTCCTCAGCGCAGGCGGATGATCCCTGCCCTAGTCCTGGTGGCCACCCCAGTGCTGACCCAGCCAGGTGATCCAAGCCAGCATGCTGGTGGCCTTCTTGAAAGGGACAGGAAGCCTGTCCCTGCTTGAACACTGAGACAGCCGCCTTCCGAGCTCGCTCTTGCACCTCACAATTCCTAAATGCCAAAGCCTGGACTTCACAACATCACAACAGAATACTAAGGAATGCTTTTTATTGGGTTTAGATTTATAGTTTACATTTATTTTTAGTTTTAGATTTAATGCAGTTTAAATTATGGGTTAGATTTGGTGGGGTTTTTTTGTTTTGAAGACACAGCTTAAAATTTGCAAAATTTTATTCTTTTTTGTTTGTTTCACGAGTGTATTTTCAGTGCTCCTTTGATCCTCCAGTCACAGTTTCCTTTTTGACCCTGGCGTAGCTTCGAAACAAAAATTCCCACTTCGGTGGGAACCAGTCTGTGTAGTGTCTGACGCTGAAGGAGGAAACTTCCCTTTGTAAAGACTTTTCTCTAGTTGTCTCCTAGTAACTTCCTCTGTTCTCAGCTTTTTTCTTTTTCTTTTTTTAATTTCTTCTTCTTTTTTTTATTATGCTATAGTTTTGCATTTTAGTAATATTTAAAAATGCCAGGCGGGGAAATGAAAGGTGAGTTGATGGTATATAGAAGAGAGCTTGAGTATTGAGGAGTGAGGGGAAGGAATCACAGAATGCCTTTGGTTGGAAGAGACATTCAAGATCATCTAGTCCATAAAGGACCACGCTAAATGAAAAAGCACTCAAAGCAGTGAATAAGAGAGAAAAAAAACTTTGGTTTGAAAAGGGCTGGGAGGTGTTTGTTACAGAACTAAGTCACATCACCGACGGATTGAGTTGCACGCGTCGACTTCGGAGCAGAGCGCGCTCTTAATTTTATAACCGTTTCACCTAGGGGCCTGCTCACCAAATTTGGCGATGGGAGCGAAGATGTTGAAGAGTGAGTGGACCCTCCTTGGTCTGCAGTTGTGTTCGCGCCGGGCGGCTCTCGCTAAAGCAGCGTCCGGGCTAAACCCCCCTTCCCTTCCTTTCCCTTCGAATGCCGCAGGCAGCTTTGCGGCCTTGACACGCGAGGGCCGCTCGCCCGCCGAGGCCTAACGCACGCTTGACCGGTTTGGCCCAGCCTCAGGAGAGTGAATGGCCGCAAAGCAACGCTTTCTTCCTTCCCTCTCCTTCCTGAGGTGATCTCCGAGCGCCTCTGGAAGTGCCTGATACTGGAAAGCAGATTTTGTGTTGATCGATCTGTCGATCATGAGGCAGGCCCAGTAGGGATGAAAAGCAGCTTCCTGAACTCGGTCCACAAAGTCTATACAGAACAATATTCCGGGATTGTCTTGCCCCTGTCACCCCTCCCAGTAATTTCTCTGAACTTCCACTGTTTTCTGGGCTCCCGGGAGCGGTGCTGGATCTTGGGCCGAAAACTGTGATTTAGTCACCGGCAGCCATCTGACTTAGGCACAGATCTAGGCCAGAACCCCGTGAAAAATGCACTTAACAGCAAAGAATAAAATCAGTTCAAGCAAGAGACGTGTCTGAGATTGCCCTTTATCCCCCCCCGATAATTCCATCCTGTTTTATGACTGTTGGGATCGTTGCTTTCATTGTTCCCAGCAGCTCTAAGGTTTGGCTGTAACAGGCACAAACACAGCTCCTGCAATCCAGAGTGAAAGCTGCGCACTGCACCCAACTAGTCCCTGAATGTATATTTATTTGCTAATTTTGAATGCCCTTCGACACAGAATGCTCTGTAACATGGGCTTTTACCAAAGAACAGGAGCTTATCAAAAAGCAACACTTCTAACACGATTAACGTGCTTCTTCCCCGACTCTTAGACTTCTAGCTTAACCCTGCGCGTGCGAAGCTGTCGTCGTCTTTTCTATGCGTTAGCTCATCTTATTTGCGTTCTCTCTTCCCAAGTAATTCCGTTTGTGTTGTTTAACTAAGACAACTACTGCACCTTTTCATTGTAGATCGACCCTAAAGCGAGCAGGGCCGCCTCCGCTACCTCCTAAGGTAAGAGATGGTGGGGTTTTAAGAGTTTTGGGTGGCAAACCCCACTTGTGCAGCTTCTGCTGCGCTTCTGTCCGAGGTTATAAATTCTGTTAAACACCATGTGCCAGCAGGCTTCGTGCAGACTTGTGTTTTATGCTGATTTGTGGTCGGGATGGTCCCAGCCTCCGGGGACTCCTGGCCTTATACGCTGCCCTAGACAAAGGCACTTGGAGGTATTTTCCCCAGTGTGCTGCGTGAGATGTCCTCTTGTTCAGCATTCTGCCTGCTGCTGTGGTTTTCCATCAGAGAAGGAATACCTCTTAGATTATTCTGCTGTCAAATGTCTTCTTTTAAGGCTGATTTTTTTTTTTTCTTATGTAGAAGCAGTCTGACTTGAATGTAAATTGGTTGAATTTTATGCTTCCAGGTGCCATTTCCCAAGTAATCTTCACTTCTTTGGTTTGTTGCAGCCGAGAATAAACAGTTACCCTGAGGAAAACCTCCCGGATGATGAGAAATGTCAAACAATAAAACATTTCCCAGACTCGCAGAACAGAGCCCCACCAGCTCACAGGAGACAAAGTATCCCAGTTTGCGGGTCTCAGAGTGATCCTTCCCCTGTTGGAATGACCAGCAGCATCAGTAGCCCTGGATTGCTGACGGCGAGATACAATGACTTAGGTAAATACGTTACGCTTCCGAAGTCCTAGAATCCTAAAGTGACTTGAGTTGGAAGGGACCTTCAAGATCATCGAGTTCCAACCCCCTGCCATGGGCAGGGACACCTCCCGCTAGAGCAGGTTGCTCAGAGCCTCATCCAGCCTGGGCTTCAACAATTCCAGGGATGAGGCTCCACAGCTTCTCTGGGCATCCTTCCAGTGTCTCACCGCCCTCAGAGTAAAGAACTTCTTCCAATGTCTAATCTAAATCTACCCTAAAGATGTTTTGCATCTTGTAAAAGGAAATCGGTTCTAGAATCGGCCGTTTTCAGTAGATAAGTTTTTTAATATGAGGTGAACCCACAGTGGAAACCCTCTTCCCTTAAGAAGGACACTCATCCAGTCAGTACCATTCCTGTGCTGCCTGCAGGAATAACATCAAAATAGCGGCCGTGGGGGAAGGTTTGTCAGCGAGGACCTCACTACAGCCTTATTCCCAGTTGTGTTTGGCCCAGGGCCTGTTGGGATAATGGAAAACCTTTATCCCTGTGTGACTTACCACGCAGGAGAGTGACCAGCTGTCCTTGGAAGGGTTCAGCTACCTGAGACATGTGTATGGATGTTTCAGAGCTCAATTCTTCGCTCCTGTGAGACGCAGGGGAGAAGAGAGACCAGGACAAGAAAATATTTTCTGTTTCACTGTGTCTAGAGAGCTACAAATGCGTTTGGTTTTCTTTTCAGGAAACGGGAATGGCATGTTGAAACTCATTGAAGAAAATGCAGAAGGGTCTGGACAAATCCCTCAACTGCCACGTAAAAAAGAGAAAAGGGATTTTCCTGTGAGTATTGTGACTCTCAGCCTGACTCCCTGTCACGTTAGCTGGCTAGTTTCGTGAGGTGTTTTATGATCTTTTCTTTCTTCCCACAGAAGCCAGCAATCAATGGTTTACCACCAACCCCCAAGGTGCTGGTAAGAAATTTTACTTGCAGTGGTTATTAGGAAGCTTGTCACAGCACCTCTCTGGTATCAGAGTTATGCTGGAATAAGCCAGCAGCTTGTCTGGGAGGATTTTCTGCGTCTCATAACCAGTTACTTTACTGCACTGAATCCACAGCATTTGTTCCCTTGTCCTTAAAAACTTCCTTTCACCATTTGGTCGGGATGTGAAACGTTGGCGACTTCACTGGCTCTGTGAGTTGTGATCTCCAGTGGCAGTCCCTGCTTGGTACAGAGAGAGGACAAGAAACAGTTTGTGATGCGAGGGGGCATCAGTCCTTGAACATTTCTGCTTGTTTTCCCTTCACATGCCATTTATATCAACACTCAATATTATTCTTGCCAAGTAGGTACTTAAAATTGTTCATATCATTCCAATCTTAAAGTCTGTGAGAAGGTTTGGAAGGTTTTATTGTAGCTTTGGGGGAAGATAAAATCGTCTTGCACGAGGCATGTTAGAGTAAGCCTGTGTCTGACAGAAGAGAGCAGCGGCCTGTACAGCTCTGTAAAAAGTGGCCAGGTGCCAGAAACTAAACCCTTTATGCTGTAAACTTACTTCAAGTTTCAGGTTTTTGGTGTCTTTTTCAGATGGGAGCCTGTTTCTCCAAAGTCTTCGACGGTTGTCCTTTGAAGATTAATTGTGCGACGTCGTGGATACATCCAGATACTAAAGGTAAAGTTATTTTGGGTTCGTGTTTGAAACCTGCCTGTGGCCAAAGCGGTAACAAGCTTGTGACAGAATCCCTTTTCTCTTCCATTTTTAGATCAGTACATTATCTTTGGCACGGAGGAAGGTATCTACACTTTGAATCTGAATGAGCTTCACGAAGCGACAATGGAACAGGTGATTTGGGGGGTACTGAACACCCAGAAGAGATGTGGGAATTTTATGAAGCAGGAAGGCTTGGTGTTAGAGGAGATAGATGGAATACCAGGATACCAGATTTTGTGGCATAAATCGATTCACGTCCAAGCCAGCAATGGAAGTCCAAAAATGAATAGTTCCCCTACCTAACATTGTTTTTGGTCGCTGCTTACGTAACGCAGATCTTGAAGGAGTTCTCTACTAAAACATCTCTGTTTGTGCAGACAAGCCATCTCCTGCCCTCTCTCTCCATTTTATCTCCACTAGATGGCAGATCATTTCTCCTCTGGATGCTGCCAAAGCCCTCAGCCCTTCAATTCAGCTGGTGCTGTTACCACCGACAGATAAATACACGTGTGCTTTTTATTTTTTTCAACTTGGGCTCTCTAACCCTTTCCAAAGCCAGTTCATGCAGTCGTCATTTTGTTGTTGCATTTGATTTGTTAGAATCGGGAGTCTCAGAGTATTTTTGGAAGGGATGCTGATAATGAGATTTATACCTGTAAGTGTCGACAGCGGTTCACAAAGGCACTGCAGGCCCCTAAAGAATGTTAAATTCAGTCGAGACGCAGCACGGCTCAGCAAGCAGAGGTGGCAGGGGGGGTTGTGTCGATGAGTAATCGTCAGAAAGATGATTTCACAGCAAGGGCACTGCACAGAGATCTGAGCTCAAGAGCAGAGTCTGCTCTTTCTGGGAGCATCACGCTAGAGGACAAAACAAGAGAGGGGGAAAAAAAAAAAAGTGGAGTGGGATGGGCTGGCACCACCAAATAGCTACTTGTTTTTATAAGAAATGTCTAAAAATTGTGGTGGCAGCTGTTGGAGACCCCCAGGCCTTCTTCCTTCAGTTTTCTCTTCATTAGTCAAAGCAATCTCTTTCCTTGTTAGTTTTTCCTAAATTATTTCAGTCTTCTCTGGACTCTTCCACATGGTTTTTTTTATAGCCAATCGAAAAGTTAGATATGCCAGTGGTAGGCAGAGAGAACGTTCAGTTAACCCCAAAATGAAAATTCCCTTTTCTGTGAGTGCATTCTCAGTTGGCAGCGATCGAGTGGGAGCCACTGCAAACCCCAGAAGCTTTATCCTTATTTTACTTTTATTCATTTCGTGATTTCTCCCCACCAAATGCCCGTTTTTAACTGTTTTCCATCTTCTTGTTGCATCTTCCACAGTGCTTGCTGTCTCTCCAAGGTTCATCTCTCCCACTTTCAGAAGTATACATTTATTCCATTAGTATTTTTTCAGTGAAAATACTGAATAGAACCAGACACTGTTTATCTACAGGCTGCTGTGTGCTTCTATTAACTAGCAAATTGCTGGTAGATACTCTGTTTTTACGTCCAACCAGTTGTGTGTTTTCTTTCTGCAATTTCTTCTACCCCATGTTTTCTTACTTTGCCTGTGGAAATGGCAGGCAGGACAAGATCTTTCCCATATTTTTCCTGTCTTACTGTTTCCTTGCCCCCAGCAGGCCTGTTACTCTATTAAAGGAGAAAATTCAGATCACAGAATCTGGTGGGGGTTGGCAGGGCCCTCTGGAGCTCCTCTGCTGCCACCCCCCTGCTCCAGCAGGGTCACCCAGAGCAGGGGGCCCAGCAGCGCAGGCTCCAGGCGCCTTTGGAATCTCTCCAGACAAGGAGACTCCCCAAGCTCTCTGGGCAGCCTGGGCCAGGCTCCAACCCCCTCCCACCAAACAAGTTGCTCCTCCCGCTCCCAGGGAACCTCCTGGGTTGCAGTTGGTGCCCGGTGCCCCTCGTCCTGGCGCTGGGCACCCCTGAGCAGAGTCTGGCCCCAGCCTCCTGCCCCCCACCCTCTAGATACCGATCAGCATTGATCAGATGCCCAAACACAGCCCGTTCTGCGCAAGTCTGCACCAGCTGCTCTTGTTACCCCTTGGTAACTTTAAAGTATGTGGCTTGTTGCTGTGCTGCTGTGAATATCCAGTCTGCCCATCGCAGTATTTTGCGATTGCCACCACCCTTTTCGTTTGATGTCGGTACCGTGTTCGTCCTTCTTGACGTCCTTGTTCATCCTTCATCAGTTCTTGAAGGTGACCATTGCTGAGACCTTGGGCTCTGAGACAGTTCTGAAGTATTGTAAAGCAAACATTAGTGGGACCTGATGACATAGCGAGTGGAAATAGTGTGCAATGTGGGTTTTGCTGCTTCTAGCCCAAGTTTCTCCCCCAGTGCTATTAAACTGTGTAATCCTGGAGTCTTTCAAGCAGTGGCCTTTTTCTTTCCCAGTTACCACATTTATCGACTTCTCTTACATTCATAATTTGATTTCCATCTTAACCTTTGTGTTTCTACCTTGAGATTTATCTTGCAATTGACTCTTTGTCGGTAGCACTGCATCCTTGTTTCTGTTTTCTGTATTTATTTGTGATGTTTGAGGCATGAGGCGGGGAAACAAGAAATATTTACCCATCTTGAGGTGGAATAGAGATGGTTCATAGGGACAGCTGTTCCCCTTCTCTTCTGATGGGGCCATTAAACAAAGCTACTGGGAGCCAAATTAAAAATAAGCAATGAATAACTGGTTTGGGACTTTTTGCTGCCAGAAGTTGCAAATATTAGGAGTTACCTGAGTTCAGAGGAGAAACTGGACAAATTTATGGAGGAAAAGTCCATTGAAGCTCAATGAATCCATAAAGGCTGTATCTGATTCAGCAGGTTTCTGAGCTGAAGCACTTGGTGTCCAGCAGAGTATTAGGTGCAGTATTATATAATTTTTTTTCCGCCATATTTTCACCATTTTTAGAAGAAGTTACATCCCTTTATGGTGCCTGTTGGAAACAGATATTTAGATTAGATGGACATTTGCATGACTCAGTACAACCGTTCTTTTGCAGAGCTTGGATTCAAGCATCTTCCACTGCCTTCTGCAACAATTTCCCTCAGGGGACCAACCTGCTCTTGTCTTTTTTTAATTGTGTCCTTTAGAAACAGCTTCATCCTTTGAACTCCTTTTGAACTTTCTTGTTAGAAATTCTTTCTGGAGGGAGAACCTCACCTGTGAATACTGTTCAATAAATTTAGTCACATCTATTTTTTTTCTTCCTTTTTTTTTAACGAAATCCCTGTCCTCTTGTCTTTCTCTCTTCCTTGGTTGAGACTCCTGAAAGCTGTCATTTGCCATCACTTTTATCAAAATCCCTTCAGGTTGTCAAGAGGTTCTTCTTCACTTGAAAATCTTCTCTAGACTAGCTGCCCCGTGAGTAACTTCTCCCCTCTGAAATAAAAATAAGTCCCAGTGCCTCCCATAAACTGTTTACAAAGCAGGATGCTAATGGAAATAGGCAGGCAGGTGAATCCCACAAAATTACAGGGGTTTGTGGTAATTGCAGTTGCTCAGAAAACAGTAAGGCCTTTTTTCCTCTCTCTTCTGACTTTTAGGGGGTTCAGGAGGTTTCTATAATCATTTCTCTTTCTTTCTCTGACTGTCCTTCCTGAGCAAACTGTGGCTTTCTATATATGGGCTTGCCAGTTGCCCCGCTTTGGCTCCGTGCTGCCAATTAAAAAAATAAAGGAAAATTGATTTTTGAAAATTTCAGGGGTAGAGGAGAGAAGGAGTGAAAACTATTTCAGAGAAAAGGGCCAAAGGAGTCCAAAATAGTGAATTAAAGGGAGAACTGTAGTTGCAGGTGGGACTTCTCCGGTGTCGATCCCGGCAGGAATGGTGATGGAGGTGGAGCAGGCGGAGAAAACCATGCTTGGAAATTCCTGTATGTTTCTATTCATGGAAATCTTTTCTTTCTTCAGTTATTCCCCCGAAAGTGCACCTGGCTGTATGTTATCAATAACACCTTAATGTCCTTGTCAGGTACGTATAAATAGAGGGAAAAGTAATCAAATTATAAATAAAGCAGCCCGTTGTCCGCAATGTCCCATATTTTTTTAAATTTATTTGGTTTTGGTTGGTTTGGAGAAACTCAGAGAATTCAGAGTGCCCTCTTCTGTGGTCCCTGAGCTCAGAGAGTCGAAAGGAGGGTGACTTTCCCTTGTCAGAACCAACTGAGGAGAGGATTAGCGTAGGTGCAGTATCAAAGCGTAGCTGGAGTGTTTGGCAGCATCTTGGTATCAACCAGACTCAGAAAATAAATCCTAAACTAAAACCAGTTTTAATTTGAAGGAGAATGAGGTAGCTGTAGCTTACTAATAATCCCACAGATTGATTCTTGAAAAAAAAAAAAAAAGAGTGTGGGTTTTTTTTTTTTAAATCTGTTGTCTTGGAATAGGAGATTTTGGATGGGAATCAGAGGCACTGTGAGGTGCAGACCAGCTGTAGGACTGTGCCTTTCAGCACACAGGGCTTTGGGTAACACCATTCTCTGGATTTTTACATACGGGAAATGTCCTGAGACAAATCATTTTTGTTGTGTAATCACAGCCTTCTAAAGGTGTTGACAGAAAACTCACTCTCAGAGCTGCTTTAGCGTTACTGAAATGTGCTTGGAGCGGAATGTCTTCTCACTGTCCGTTATTATTGTTGTCTTGTTTTATTTTTCTTCATCCCTGGACTTGAAATACCTGACGCCCGTGGTTGGTTTTTCCAGAAGGTAATGTTTTTATCGGTACGTTTTTGTAAACGGCGCAGCTCTCTGCTGGAGGCGCGGCGGCCGTCTCACTTGTGCTTTTCTCTCTCTTGCAGGGAAAACGTTCCAGCTCTACTCCCATAATTTAATAGCTTTGTTCGAACAAGCCAAAAAAACAGGCTTAGCTGCTCATATTCAGACCCACAGGTTTCCTGACAAAATATTACCAAGGTACAAGTCTTTCACTTAGAATTATTAACAAGCGAACGTCCCCGGAAATACTGCCCGCGCTGTCCATTTGGTAGCGTGAAGGGCCTTCGACATCTCCCGTTGATGCATTTTTTTCACCGTTGTTATTCCAGGAAATTTGCCTTAACAACAAAGATCCCTGATACGAAAGGATGCCACAAATGCTGTATAGGTGAGTAGACCTTCAGTTTGGCCATTTTTTTTTCCCTGGCCTTTGTGGTTGAGCCTGGCACGTCTTAAACTCATTTTTTTTTAAATAAACTTGTAGTTAGTTCATTGTTCAGAAACCACTGTGACTGCTTCATTTCTTTATGCTGGGCCTGACTGGTGCATAGCTTTCCTTTTAATTCATGGAATCATTTCCAACCTTAATGATTCTGGGTTTATTCACATCCAGCCCTTTCTTCGTGGAGAATACTNAGAGGTCCCTTCCAACCCCTCCTATTCTATAATTCTATGATTCTATGACCTTCAAGTTATCACGTCCCACCATCTACTAAACATGATCACAACCATTAAACCACGTCCTGAAGTGCCATGTCCACACGGTTTTTGACAGTCTCCAGGGATAATGTTTCCACCCCCTCCCTGAGCACCCTGCTCCAAGGCCTCACCACGCTCTCAGTAAAGAAATTTTTCCTAATATCCAACCTAAACCTTCCCTGGTGGAACTTCAGCCTATTTCCTCCCATCCTGTCACTGGTTACCTGGGAGAAGAGACCAACACCCACCTCACTACAACCTCCCTTCAGGGTGTCGTGGAGAGCCAGGGGTCTCCTCTCAGCCTCCTCTTCTCCAGGGTAAACAATCCCAGCTCCCTCAGGCACTCCTCAGAAGACATTTTAATATTTAATGTAGGTGTCTTTGTGCTGTTTGGTGGAAAAGTGTTTTTCAAATCAGCTCTACCTAAGAAGAGTTGCTGTCTAGAGCAAGTCCAAGAGGAAACCCTGGGACATGCCATCGGCGGGCTGCTGGCAGGCATTGCACGCTCTGGGAGCTGCTGAAGCTCTCGGTGGCCGAGTCGGTGTTTGGGATCCCTGGCTTCAGGCTGCCACCAAAGATCAACCGGTTTCTGTGACGGGCAGCCTGGCTGCGAGCGTAGCGCTCGTTACAGGCTCCCGGGCTTGTGGCACGTCCGCAAAACACCTTCTCCTTTGTCGGTTCGGCTCCAGCTTTGGCCTAGATGCCACTCTTAGCGAGGTTAGCTTGAAAAGAGTATTTTCCGTGAAGAAAGGGCTGGATGGGAATAAAAATGCTCAGCCTGGGGAGGAGCGGAGCCGTCGCTCAAGTCCTAAGTGCACAGGGAAGAGTTAAAGCCAGAAAAGTTATTGAGTTGTCTTCACTGACTTTCAAAAAGAGTTGGGCTCTCTGCAAAAAGGGGGGGCCTTTGGAAAACTCCCCTGCTGCTGTGTGGAATTGTACCTTTACATTCTTTAAAATGCTTCCACGGAGTATAAAGTACCTAGTTGCAAACGTGGGTGTCCTGTTTAGCTCATAGAAAGTGTCTACAATAGGCATATTTACAAATATTCCCTGAAGTCAGGCTAGTCTTGTATCCAACTGAGCTTAAACCAACCAAACCACAGCCCCTTTATCATAATATTGCCTTAATGTCAAATCTCACAAGGAATTATGGGCCAATCTTCGCTGCTGGGGAAGACTTTTTTTCATTTAAATCACAACTTGACCCGGACCTTTCACTCCCTCTACTCACACAGCCCCAGGAAGGAGGTGTTGCAGGTTTTTTCTGGCCACTCAGCATCTGACCTCTTTACTAGGACTCAAAGAATGCTAGTGATTATTAATTCTAATTGAATTTATCTGGCGTGTAGCACATTATTAGTCACTCTGGATATTTAAATTGCAAGCCAGAAGGCAATTAGTGTGAAACTGATGCTGTGTCTTAAAATATTTGCAAAGAGAGCTGTAAAATTGTGGTGTTTTGGTTTTTTTTCAAGAAGTCATTGAACTTCCAAGGTTTATTAAAGGGTGATTTCTGTTTTTTTTCTCTTCTGTTGTTGCTTGTCTCTTTTATATAGTACGAAATCCATACACGGGACACAAGTACCTGTGTGGTGCGTTGCAGTCTGGAATTGTTCTACTTCAGTGGTATGAGCCAATGCAGAAATTCATGTTAATAAAGGTAAGGATTTGGGTTTTTGCTTAGAACATTGAATGTTAATCATTATCCAGTTGTTGAAATAACCTTTCCAGCATTTGTAATGGAAAGTACATTCCGGTCTAGTCCCATTTGTGGGTCCTGAGCACTTGAAAATCTGGCTTGACGCATTTTGACTGAGAAAATCTTGTGACTGGAGTCAGTCAGGTGTTGAATAGAGCCCAGTACCAGCAATAACAGACCAGCAGATCCCTCTCTGCACCTTCATGTTGCTCCCAGCTTCATGCTCTCTTAACAGTGGTGAAAAACTCTTCCATATCCATCATGCATGTTATTTTAGGCTTCTGATCTCCAAGGGAAAAAGGAAACTTTACAAATCCCTTCTTACGGGTTTTATTTTCCAGCACTTTGATTTTCCTTTGCCAAGCCCTCTGAATGTGTTTGAAATGCTGGTGATCCCAGAGCAGGAGTACCCCATGGTGTGCGTAGCGATCAGCAAGGGTGCTGAGCCCAATCAGGTCGTTCACTTTGAGACAATCAACTTGAACTCTGCCTCTTCGTGGTTTACAGAAATTGGTGCAGGTAAGACTTGCAGCCGTTGCGTTAGCTGGGAACTGTTGGATATCCCCTCCTCAGAAGTCTCTTGGAAACCTTTTAGGCTCGGCAAACACTGCAGATTCTTCACCTAATGGATATGGAAGCTGAGCCCAGGTTTTTCTTATAGAAATGTAGGATGTTTGGCTGGAAGGGACCTTTAAGGGTCATCTAGTGCAACCTCCCAGCAGGGAGCAGGGACATCTGCAACTAGAGCAGGTTGCTCAGAGCCCCAGCCAACCTCCCCTGCAATGGGGCCAGGGATGGGGCAGCGACCACCTCTTGGGGCAACCTAGGCCAGGCTCTCACCACCCTCAGCACCAACAATTTCTCCCTTCTCTCCAGTCTGAATCTCCCTCTTTTAGTTTAACCCCATCCCCCCTGCCTTGTCCTGTCCCAACAGGCCCTGCTCCAAAGTCTGTCCCCATCTTTCTGCCAGGCCCCTTGTGATGACCAACCAACTCCAGTGTAACTTCTCTTTCTTTTAACCCCAGTTTTAGACACATCTTTTACTTTATATGTTTCCTGAAGTAGCAACACAGCCCCTGCTGATTGAGTTCTCGGTCGTGGTTGCCTACTTTTTTTCCTGGGATCAGTCTTACTCCTCTTTCCCCTTCTTTCCTGCAGAAGGACTCTCACAAATGCAGTCTTGTCTGTCCTCCAGCCCTTGGGGGAGGCTTCTCATCTTCAGCTGCCTGTTAATAAGTAGAAGATTTGGGGTTATCTTTGAAAGCTAGTTGATATCTTGCAGATGCTTTTCTCTGCTGGCTTTGTTGGAGATACTTTTTTACATGTAAATACTGCTTTTTAGCAGCTGTACCAAGAACTTCAATAACTAGAAAACCAATTAAATCTAGTTTGGTATCAGCACAATAATCTTTCCAGATGTGCATTTCTGGGGAAAAAAAAACATTTTTTTAGGAGCAAAGACTCCCTTGATTGTTCCTTTTGCTCATTATCGTGCCTCTTCACGAAGGAAGCTGACTTGCTGTGCTGAACGACAACATAAAATGTATTTTATGCCAATCAAGAGTAGTTCTTTCATATTAAATACCTGCTTTGAACTGATGAGTTTGTCCTTAGGCCCTGTATTCTTCCCAGGACATTCTAGGATCGTATAGCCTTAAAAACATTGAAAAGAGTAACAAATATTGGCGGTTACAAAAGACTTGCACCAAGCTGAAAAGGCTGCAGCAGTCAGTGAGAGGTTGAGGGGAGGCCGAGGTCAGTCTTACGGCGCGATATAAAATAATCTTATTTTCTTTTTCCCAAGGCAATCAGCAGTTAGACGCCATTCACGTAACACAGCTGGAAAGAGACACTGTCCTGGTCTGCCTGGACAGTAAGTAGAGCAGCTCCGTGGGGCGACTTACTGCCCTTTGTGCAAAACTTGTTTTGCCACCCTCGTTGATTTTTAACTCCGCCTCGAGCTAATTTTTCTCCCTTCGTTACTAATCGGTGTGGTAATGGTTCTGGAAAGACACCGTTCGGTTAAGTGGGGTTTCATTTTGACTCTCGTGATTCCACTTTTCCTCTTCACACGGGTAGCACTCGTGTTGCTTTTCAAAATGAAATGTAATGCAGATCAGAATTCAAACGGGGGCCGCTCAGAAACGTTCAAAATTTACTTGCAAAAAGCGACATTTGCCCGCTGCGTGTGTTAGCAGGGCAGACAGCTAAGGCTCCGTCATCCACAGTAATTATAACCATAATTACAACCTCAATGAGAACTTTTTGATGATTTAACCTGCCTAAATGTCCAACCTTGATGTGAAATTCACATTTCTGCTCTGCTCGAGCCCGGCAGTAGAGTCGAACACCACACAAGGTTGTACAGGAAGGTTTTCTATATTTATTTTGAGAGAAAGATGCTCTTGGGTTCATCTTAAGCAGACTGTAGCTGTTAAGTTTGGGCGTTTCTTTGTGCCTGAAAGTTGAAATTAGTGTTTTATAGGTATTTTAAGTGTTAGTCATTTATATAATAAGTATAGAAGTATAATAAGTATATATAGAAGTATAATAAGTATTCGTATATATATAAGTATAATAAGTATTAGTATATTTATAAGTATAATAATATTAGTATTTGAAGTATTTCCTTAAAGGCATCAGCAGTCCTTTTCAGCAGTGAGTTTTAATACTTGTTTTTCTGTTTCTCTTGAGAATTCGTGAAAATTGTGAATTTACAAGGGAAACTGAAGTCAAGCAAGAAACTGGCCTCCGAGCTGAGCTTTGATTTCTGCATTGAGTCAGTGGGTAAGTGGTTTGCTTCCCTATTGTTCCTCAAGGACTTAAGAACTTAAAGGAGGATGAGTGTTGAAGGGTTTTGAATAATCTAAGCTGGTCTAGATCAAATTCCAAGTGCCAGGGTGTTGAGCTGCCTCTTCGTCTCCACTGACGTGCTGCAGAAAGGAAAGCAGTCGCCAGAGAGTGTGTCCGATCCCCACGTGTTTCCATCTGCTGTCAGTGCTGGTTTATAACTAAGATGTATCATGATTTAGTTGGGAAAAAAAAAAATTAAAAAAAGAAGACTACTTAGTTTCTGGTCGTTTTCATAGAACTGAGGAGAAAGCTTTGGAGAGAAAAAATGTTGATGTACTAGATGAATTTGTGTTAGGCTGCTAGAAGTTAAGATTTTATTTCAAGTGAGAAATAACTGTCAGGGTAAGAGTATTTGAATCCAGTTCTTAAAGGACAGCCTTTAGCCTGTGATTCTTCCCTAAATTCTGATTGAAGTTGTAATTAACTGCCGCACTTGTGTCATACAACATCTCCTGACGCACGTATACCGTGACTCGCCCGTTGCCTTTTCCGTGAACCCTGAAGGAATTCATAGGCAGAAGCATTTACCCCGAAGATAAATGGGCCTTCATCCCTTAATTTCAGCGGTCTGGTAATTAAATCGTTCAGAGCTGGTAGCTTTCTGTCTTCTCTCTGGCCCTGAATGGAAAACTCCTCCCATTTTTCATACATCTATTTCGAAGTAAATACACTACTAGTCAGATGATGTGTCATTTCCAGCAACCCCAGTGTTTTGGTTGGCAGCATGTTTATACACTGCCCGGTGTTTTCTCCAGACTCATGAGGAAAACAAAGATGCAGAGAACAGAAGTGAAAGGGAGAAAAGGAAAAACCAGAGATGCCGATTTTCTGGCAAACGGGGGCTGTCTGAGCGGCGTGTTTTGAATTACGCTTTAAAAAGTAACGCGCCTCTCAGATCCAAGGACTCGTTTCAGTCCAGTTTTCCTACAGTGGTTTTTGGAGTTTGATTCTTCCACCGCCACGGACTTTCTCCACGGGCTTCCCGTTAGCACTGCTGGTGAGAACTGCAGGTTTCTCAGCTTGAGATAAGCCAGGCTCGGGTCTGATGATGTTCCTCCTTTGCAGTGTGCCTTCAGGACAGCGTGCTGGCCTTCTGGAAACACGGCATGCAGGGCAAAAGCTTTAAGTCAGATGAAGTAAGTGATCTCCCAGTCACCCCAGGTTTCATTTTTTCCTGTTCCTTATTTACCACTTGATCCCTCGGCCCCTCTCGCTGCTCCCCTAGCGAGAGTGCTCGTGCTCCGTGGTGTCATTGCTTCGGCCCGCTGGTTGCTTCCTCTGACTTGCCTGCATGGTGAAGATCACAGGCTTGCTTTAGGCAGCCCTGTTTCCAAGAATATCTGTCAGAGACTCCTGAAGTGGTTCTGCACAGAGCTGGCACAAATGTGGTGTAAGCAGCGTTTGGGTTTCTTGGATCTTGGATGAAAAGCTTGAGTTGTCGGCCTCCCTTCAAAAAAAAAAACAAAACAAAGCAAAAAACTCGACCAGACAGACACTCTTCCTTTTTTTTTTTCTTTTGTGTTTTTTTTTGTTTGGTTGGTTTTGTGTTTTAAAATGTCCCTTTAAAAAAGTGTCCTTTCTTCAAAAAGAACACTGTCCTTTTTGGTGGCATCCTGTGTGACAATGCAGGGCAAGTCAGTCAGTCTCTGCTGACAAAGATTTGATCAACAGACTCCATCTGTGCCACCGAGTCATCTAGACTGGTAACAGTCTGCAGTACAAAACTCAGTTCAAATAAGTTGCTTATCATGAAATTTAAAACTTTTTTTTTGCTTGGCATTGACTTATCTGATTCATTCCTGTAATTTGCACTAAATTGTATTTGAATTATTTAAGAGACTGGTGCTTCCTTTTTTTCCTTCTAACTCAGACCAATACATTTCATTTTGCTACTGAAATGGACCTACATGTCTCCATTTTTCTACAGGTTACCCAAGAGATATCAGATGAAACCAGGGTTTTCCGCTTACTGGGATCAGACAGGTAATCACCTTGAAGAAACATCAACCTTTCATTTTATTTAAACCAGCTTTATAGCTTCCAGCTGGAACTGGCTTCCAGCCCACCACAGATGTTCCTGCAGAGACAGGGCTGGGGGAGGCTGTAACATTGCCCAGCGCACAAGTCTGGGGAGGATGTTCAGCTGGAGAACAGAAGGCTCAGGGGAGGCCTCCTCGCTCTCAACAGCTCCCTGACAGGAGGTTGGAGCCAGGGGGGTTCTCAGAGCCCCGGCCCAACCTCTCCTGGAATGGTTCCAGAGATGGGCCATCCACCACTTTTCTGGGCAACCGGGGCCAGGCTCTCGCCACCAAAACTTTATTCCTTCTCTCCAGTCTAAATTTCCCTCTTTTAGTTTAAAAGATCATCTGGTTCCAACCCCCCTGAGGAGAACTGTTTAGGTTAGTGGCTGATGCTTATCTCAAGACGTAGGAGGTATAAACATCTTCAAGTTTTCGAGGATAGGAGGGTGACGTCCCGGCACAACGCTGGCTCTGAGATCACTTCCCAGCAGAAGCAGAGGCCACAGCTTATTTCCAAGTGGCAGGTGTCACTTTGGAAGAGGTTTGTAACATCCTGCCCGTCCCCGTGGATGAGAGGGGCAGGTTCTGGTTCAAGAAGCTGCTTCTACTCCTCTGTTCCTTGTATATCACGCTTTAGTGTTTGCATCGGAGGCGATGCTGGAAAATGAGGTGATTTAAAATACCCAAGGTATTTCATAGAATCATAGAGAATCCTAGAATGGTAGGGGTTGGAAGGGACATCTGGAGATCGTCGAGTTCAACCCCCTTGCCAGAGCCAGAACAGGCTACGCTGGAACAGATCCAGGTGGGACTGGAAAGTCTCCAGAGAAGGAGACTCCACCACCTCTCTGGGCAGCCTGGGCCAGGCTCCGTCACCCTCACACCAAACAAGTTTCTCCTCATGTTGAGGTGGAACTTCCTATGTTTTAACTCAAACCCATTATTTCTTGTTCTATTGCTGGGCACCACTGGAAAGAGATTGTCCCCTTCCTCTTGACCCCCACCCCTCAGAGATTTCTAGACATGACTCAGATCCCCTCTCAGGCTTCTCTTCTCCAGACTAACCAGCCCCAGTTCTCTCAGCCTTTCCTCACAGGAGAGATGTTCCAGCCCCTTCATCACCCTCATAGCCTCCTTTGGACTCTCTCCAGTAGATCCCTGTCTCTCTTGAATTGAGGCGCCCAGAACTGGGTACAGCGTTCAATCCTATTATATTTAGGAGAACCTACATCCCTCCAATCTGTAGAAACCCGTGAGCAACCAATATGTTCCTCCTCGGTAGTTACACGGTAGCCGCTAACCATTCTGGGTTGTGTTTGTGTTTGATTGCAGGGTGGTGGTGTTAGAGAGCAGGCCGACGGAAAACCCGACCGCCCACAGCAATCTCTACATCTTGGCTGGACATGAAAATAGTTACTAAGCAACGGTAACCAAATAACAGAGGGAATTTGCCACAGCCAGGAACCAAGAAACGTTCGGAAACTCCGTGCCAGCGGGACTGTGACTTAACCGTTTGCTTTTCTTGACACCGAAGCGATGATGTTTTCAGGTGGAAATCAATACGGTTTTATTTTATTTTTTTGCAGCTGGGAACAGCTGGTTCTGTCTCTTGCCACTGTGTGGTTGGTTATGTCGAGTTTGCTTAATAAAAGCTACGAGGTAATTAGCCCTTTACTCATTAGTTTTAGGGAAACGGAGCCCGGAGAAGAAAACAACCCACGTTTTGCAGTAAAGGTGCCATAAACCGTGAAATATTTTACTTCCCTTGGATTTTCCTGATACTCTGTAGATATAGATCTAGCGCTGGCTGTTGCCCTGTTTTATACCGAGTCTTATTCTTCATAAAAAAAAAAAAAAAAATTGTGTAGGAAGTGAAAGTATCTGCAAAGCTTTTTGGTTTTAAAACCTGCCATTCGGTATGGCTTTGTATAATAGACTATTTAATCCTTATTTATTAATCTGCTGCTAGAATGGTGTAATGTATCTAACTTTTAGCAAAGGAAGGTTGCAGAGCAGCTTACAGGTTGGGTTTTTTTCCGTTTGGGTTGGTTTTTTACGACTGTATAAAGAGTTGATTATTCATTTTTTGTTGTTTTCTTTTTTTTTTTTCCTGTAGGGATGTAGTGCATTCTCGAGGGGTGTGTTATGATGTCGGTTGATCTTGTAAAAAAAAAAAAAAATGCGGTTTTGTACAACAAAGTATTTTGTATTGATTTTTTTTTTTTTTTTTCCCCACCCCTTGCCTGCAGAATTGCCAGAAAAGGGATTTTCTTATTGCTACACTAGATGTAGGATGATACTGATATCGGACAGGTTTCTACTGGGTGGGTGTGTACAGTAGACGTGTGCGTTAAGTTGACCGGCAGTGTGTATTTTTTTTTTATATATATATATATAT
>VWZK01021737.1:0-35855 GCA_013396935.1 Baryphthengus martii | reverse complement strand
CATCTGTCTGTAAGGGAGTGAATAGCTTCCTTGGTACTTTTGCTGTTGTTTATAGTTCAGGTCATAGGTTCCTGACCAAAGTTTCTTTGAGTGCTTATTTTAGAGCCACTTATCTGTGCCCATGATTATAGGCAACTTTACTGCAGGCAAACACTTTCCCCTGTCACCCTTAACCTGTACTATGTGGCTGATCTTGGGAGCAACATGGGGGGCTGTGCCTTTGTTAAAGAATATGATCTACTTCATTTGAATGCCTGAAGATTTGAGAAAGAGAATTTTCGTATGAAGAAACTTCAAAGTCAACTGTGGAAAACAAAACACTCAACCAAAATATAAAGTGGAGAAGCAGCTTATTAAATAATTCCCTTTTATATTTTTTTCTGATAAATATTTATAGGTGAAGCATGTAACAAGGGCTGCGGTTACATTTGAATAAATTTTCAGATCATAATATTTTTATCAATCTTTTATTTTTCAGGCTGAAAACTGACATGTTTTTCTGAAGCTTAAAGTGACATCTCTTTAAAAAAAAAAGGCAACTGTGGAGGAAAAAACCTTTATCTAGTATATATATTTTGTGTAACAACTCCACTTTAGATGGTTCTATATCAATGCAAATAGAATAGAATGTTAAATTAATCTATATATTGGTAACATCTTCCACTGGCTCAACAACCATTTCATATGACTAAATTAAAACAAATAAACAACTTTTATTTCAAGCCAATAATCTGCGATTATTCAATAAATACTTTCAACACATAGTTGTAAATTTAATACATACTGGTTTTCGAAATGCGTCTTGACCATCTCTTTCAGGGTTGTGTATACCTGTGACAAGACATAATGGAACATTTTTTAATTACAACCAAGTGATGGATATGACTGGCGAAGGTATACTGGAAGGAGAAAAGGCTTTGTTGCGTGTAAAGGCAAGCTCTTGGAGTGGTTGATACTGTAGGTTGTCTCCTGTTTTGGAGATTAAAAAAAAAAAAAATTAATAAGTATATGTCGGTTGTTTTGTTGTTTTTTTTTCAGAAGACTTTTGATTGTTTGCTTTTTTAAGACAACCAAAGCCATTTCATTAAAAAAAAACAAACCTGCTTGTTTCCTTATATTGAATTAAATTACAAAAGGGCCATTCAGCAATCACATTCCATTACACTGACCAATGTTCATAAATGTCAGAGGCACATTTTACATCCCCAAAAGCTTGATTTGTGTTCCAGACCTCCACCCTTTGCTGAGCTGCTTGCAATGGCAGTACAGGAGGCTTTGCTCAGCCTGCTTGTGTGGAGCTTGCTGGAGCATTAGAGGATAAACAGCATGAAAAGACAATGAGAAGAGCAGAGGTAAAACTAACAAATCGCAGTTACGCAGGCCGATAGATAGAACATCTTTCAACATCATATATTCTTTCTTGTTTGCTTTTCTGGGTTTCCCTTTTTGTTTTTAAAAAGTGAATCAGGTTTGCCTGATCATTGCTCTGTGTAGCTGTATAGTTAGCTGATTTGTTTCGGAAATGCAGGCAGAGCACTATGCTGTCAAAAGGATGGTAAGACAAACGTGCAGTATGTAAACTGGGAAATTTTAAAGAAATGTTAAAATTACATTGCATCTGCCTAAATACTTTGGAAGGCAAAGGCTAGCGGACAGATCTGAATACAAGTTGAATAACAAAAAAAAAAAATGGGGATTTCTGAATGTGGCTGGTGAAATGAGAAACCTGCAAAAGCTGCATTTTATTTCTAGTATGGACAGGTGTTTTAGTGTATTAAGTATGAAATTATGTTTTGAGGGATAATGCTAAAACAGAATATTGAGCTTCCTAGCTGAGCTTTCTTCTCCCTATCTGCTCATTAGTACAAAGCAAGCTGTGTCACCCTGTAAAAAAGGAGGTTTGTAAGAAATAAACAGAGGGAAAGGTATAAGTAAGCCTGTGGAAGATTTCTTCTTTAATTTCTTAAAATATTTTATGTTGTATTTTTTCAATTTGATGATGTTTTAGATAAATTGATGATGAATTCAATTAATAAAATGAATAAAATAACAATTCAGTAATCATACAATTTTCAGTGTGTATATTTGAGCATGTACTTGAATGTCTCCTTTATCTCTTCAGAAATCAAAGCTGTTCAGTCCAGATGCTGAAAGTGCAGAGTAATTTCCATCCTCTGCTGGAGGGGATTTGAACCTGTACGTTTACTTTACATAGCACTTATGACATGGATACTTTCATTAACAATATCACCTCTCCAAGTTGTTCTGCTTTAATGGAGCAAAAAAGTGAGAATGCCTCTCCAGTCTAGTGGCTGCCCTCTCTGGGAAGAAGGTTTTGGTTCCTGATCTAGTTTGTGTTTGTGGGACCATGTCAGCAGTGTACCTTGCCTCAGGAGACACAATATGGCTTGGGCTAATGAATTTCTGTGAAAGGTGAGAAATCCTGGGTTCCACTGCCCAGAGGTGGATGAGGAAAGTCAAAGAGATTTTCCAAAGCGTTGGTGAGAGTTCTTGATATTGAGCTGTTTTGCATGTGACCTGACCCTAATTAGTTATCATGTTGCTCTGTTTTAAATTTGATTTTTCTTTTTCTTTTCCAAAAAGCATCTCAAATATACTGCAATCCCTTTGCATCAAAGTATAAGTGAAAATGAAGAAAGTGATAATTTTTTATTTGAATGCCAATTCCTCAGTTTCTGATGTTATTTTCACAACAAACACAAGTTATTACTATATATTTTAAATACATAAATATTTTAGTTAGATTTAATTACCTTTTGAAGTAAATTATTTACTGCAATGTGTGATATTCATGGATTACAATAAATCAGTTTACTGATTCTTAAAATGCTACTTCCACTTATTTTAAACAATTGAAATCCCAGTATTTATTTTTACTGTTGAAGAAGCATAAGCTTTGAAGCCAAAGGTCAGCCATACATAGTTGTAAAAGAGAATAGTAATTTAACTTGATATATTTATGCGATCTCAATTACTTGGTCTTGCATTAGAATCTTCTGTATGTGTGTAGATGCATAACAAGTATATAAATACTCAGTCATGTATATTTTTTTTCACTCATGATGTAGGAGTACAAACTCTGCATATATAATTTATCAACTTGTTTCATACCTATGTATATTACACCTTTTGACATCTCTGATTTTTCCCTTCATGAATTTGAAGACTACGTCTTTTTTTTTTCAGTTTAAGAATACTGCCAAGTCATGCCCTCAATGAACTTTTTCAAGAAATTCTAGTAAATGAAGATTTATGTTTGAAGTTACTTGTCCGAACATACTGTAACTTTGTACAGTTACATGCACAAGGCCAGTTTTATCTCTGATTGTCAGAATGAAGTTGTTACTAGTAGTGTATATGTCAAATACAAGCAATCTTGGTGTCTTACATGAAGATAAATTGATGGTCCTAGTCTTTTAAAACTTTTTTTATTTTATTTTTTTTTTTAATCAGAAGCATTCACCTAATTGACCTAATTCAAACTAAGTGTACCGACTCATTTGGTGGCCACAGGTGAGTTTCCTCACCAAAGCGCATTACTGAAGTCTATCAACAGCTACAGAGCAATGTCTTCCCATAATCTCCTTCTTCTGAAGTTAAGTAGAAAAAATGAACTTTTCCCCATGAGCAGAAACTTTAAAGAACTGAAAATTGAGATTGAATTGATTTTAAAAAATCTATTAAAGAAGAATATTAAATTATATCGTCTGTCTTTCTTGGTTTTGTGAAGTGTTGTGGGTTAAGTTACCTTCCTTTTCACATGTTGCTTTATTGAGAAGAATTACAGAAGGCTTCTCCCAATTTAAGCATCTGAATTTTTACTTAGCATGGTGGCATCCTAAATGTCATGTTTCTAAATGGCACTCTTAAAATTACTGTCACTACAAAATTCTTAATTAGTGCAAGTGTTCCAACATGAGATAGGAGATTATTTTGCAGCTGAAATATTTTTAGATCTGTCTCTTCCAGACTTTTCCTTGTGCCTGTAAAGTGGTCATTTCTAATTTGAGAATGTGAATGTGTTATTTTTACAGAATTTTACAGTGATCCACTACAGAAATTTGCTGGCAAATAAAAAATCAGAATGTGGCAAATTGTTATTGTTTTAAGGGTTGGTAGTATGAAGCTGAAACAAATCAGCTGGAAACCGCACACAAAGTGTTGCCTGGTACTGAGAGGTTGTGATCTAACTTCGAATTGAGTGGTGAATTTGAGGAAGATAAGTTACTTGTTCATTGACACGTGTTGATGCCAAAACAGTCTTCATGATCTGAATGATACCTGTTTTGATCAGCATACAGGTCAGCATAGACAGATTCAACTTTTTCTGAGAAAAAAACCTCATTTGTGAGTCCAGACTCTTCATCAGCACTTCTTCCTAGCAGGTAGCTGTCTGGACAGGGATCACTACCCTGGTTTTTCATTGAGGAATGGGGCTAAAGAAAGGAGGAAACGTGTAAAGATAGGGGAGTGCAAAAGCAATGTCAGAGCTTTGCTGACAGTGATGCATTGTTCTTGCCCAAGGTTATGTAGAAGTCAGGCTTTAATTCTTTCTACTGTAGTTTAATAAGTTTCTCTGGAGGAAAAGCTACAGCAAGCATCAGATGTATTCTGACACTTATCATAGGGGATTATTGGCTAAAACCACAGAGAGTCTATCAAATAATATTGCCGCATTATATGAATTTTTATTTGTCCTCTCCTTCTTCCCATCCCATATACAATGAAGGCAGCGTTACTCGTGTACCTTTTTCTCTCAAAATCTGAGACTTAATTTGTTAATGCATGTAAAATACTATAAAAACTTTAGGCAGAAGCTATTGCATGCACACTCAGAATTAAAAATCTTTTGATGAAATGCCCACTGCTTAAACATTAGTTGAATTTACTGAAAATATTCATATATATTTTAGTGCAATGGTAATTAGTTAATTTTATAGTTGCTTTCCATGGACAGTACTGTGATTTTCTTTTCTAGTAATCAAGTCTTTGAAGCACTCATACTCTAAACCAAACCAAATGCTGTAACCAAAGCCTTTCAAAAGTAGTAAGTTGCTGTTCATTGGCTTCACTGGGCTCTGATCTGGTCCTCCGAGAGCTACCTTTATCTAATCATCTGCCTTGTGCATAGAATAAGTTGCAAATCTCCACTGCTAAGTGTGTTTAGTTATTAGAAAAAACTCATGAAATTTCTTTGAGATTGTGCAAATTTGTAATTTTTAGATATGTTCTATGGCTGTATAAAAAAGAAGACATGGTATTGACTTTTATTAATCTCTCTTTGCATTCCTTTTCTGTTACCAGGTAGGAAGTTGCATCAGTATTTAAAAAATAACTTCAAGGCACATAAGTTGGATCTCTACATATATGTGGTAATCCTGAAGTAAAGGACTTCAGCATTATTCTGAAATCAAGTCAAGATTTTGGTGGTCTGAAAGCTTCATTAATACATATCTTTTTAAAATTGCTTTTAGTCTGAGTCAGAACGAAGCCATTAGGCTGGGAGATTCCCAGGTTCAGCATTGCTTATAATTTGGGCAGGGAAACTGAATTTTCAGAACATCAGTCTCTGTCTCATCCCAGACTGACCAGTCTCAGGCAAGTAGAGAGAGCGTTTCTGCTTCTACAGCAGGTTACCTAACTAAGTCAATGAAACTTCATTACAGAATCACAGAATTGCCTAGATTGGAAACAACCTCTAAGATCATCGAGTCCATCATTAGCCTAACAGTGACAAGCCCTCAACTAAACCATATCCCTAAGCGCTACATCTACATGACTCTGAAATACCTGCAGGGACGGGGACTCCACCATTTCCCTAGGCAAACCGTTCCAGTGTCTTGGACCCCACTACTTCCCCGGGCAAGCTGTTCCAATGTCTGGTAACCATTTCAGTAAAGAAATTTTTTCTAATATCTAACCTAAACTTCCCTTGGTGCAACTTAAGAACATTTCCTCTTGTTCTGTCACTTATTGTTCGATTGAACAGATCAACCCGCACTTCTCTACAACCTCCTTTCAGGTAATTGTAGAGAGTGATTAAGTCTCTCCCGAGCCTCCTTTTCTCCTGGCTAAACAACCCAGTTCCCTCAGCTGCCTCTCATATGACTTGTTCTCCAGACCCTTCACCAGCTTTGTTGCCCTATGTTGAGCACACTCTAGTTCCTGAATGTCCTTCTTGTAGTGAGGTCCCAAAACTGAACACAGTACTTAAGATGTGGCCTCACCAGAGTGGGCTACAGGCAAAAAATTACTTCACTGGACCTGCTGTTCCTGATACAGGCCAAGATGCCATTGGCCATCTTGGATACCTGGGCACACTGCTGACTCATGTTCAGCCGGGTTTCAGCTGGGTATCAATCAATACCCCCAGGTCCTTCTCCACTGAGCAGCTTTCCAGCCACTCCTCCCCAAGCCTGTAGTGCTGTTGGGGGCTGTTGTGGCCAAAGTGCAGAACGTGACATTTGGCCTTACTGAAACTCATACAATTAGTTTTGGCCCATCAATCTAATACGTCTGGATATCCCTCTGCAGAGCCTCCCTACCCTCAAGCAGATCGACACTTCCACCCAGCTTGGTGTTGTTTGCAAACTTAATAAGGGTGTGTTTGATTAAGCTCAATATGTTTAAAAATGGCAGCAAATATTAATGAAATTTTCACCTGAGAAAGTGTCACAGACTTATGCTTAATATTTCTGCTTTTCAACCTCAGCACTTGAAAAGTAGGAGATGCTGTTAGTTCTCTACTTTAGTGTGCACTTTACCATTGAAAGGAATGAGCCATCAAAGGGACTCTGTTTCAGCCTTGCAAGATTCCTTGTTTTTGTTTACTTCACTTAAGCTAAATGCTGTCAGAGTGGAAATAGAGGATATTAAAGAATATAAAAGAACAATTTCAGGAGAACAGTTTCTTTTAAAAACAAAACAAAAACCCAAACCAAACATTTTGTCTTCCTAAAACTTTACGTAAGAAAATTTTGTACATACAGAAGGACAACACAACTGCAGAACTAACCAGTTCGCTGTTGCAAAATTGGCCAATGTAAAGAAGTGACTCTTCACTAAATGCTTTAATGCATTTGTATTAATGTGATTGAACAGATAGATTACAGTAAAGTCTAAGTTAGGAAATTTTAAAACAAAAAAATTGCTACTGAGCCAAAATCATGGAAGCATGGCACAATGGATTTGCAACATTTAAATAGAATTTTTTTTTTTTTTTTTTGGAAGAGGAATATTTTCCTCTAAGTGTGTGTATGTATAAGAGAGACAGACAGAATGAAAATGGATAGCTGGGCAGAAGGGGATATCCTCACTTTCAGATTGTGAAAAAAAAATGGTGATGATTTTTCAAGCACAGACACCTGTGCAATCATGATAAGAATTTGGATCTCCTGAAGAAAACACTGCCTTCTTCATTCTGCTATCCTTTCCAACACATACCAGTATTTATCTGGAAGTTGCAGATATTTTCAAGCGTGTTTAGCTTTGTTTTTTTCTTACAATAAGAGTAATCCAGTTGCACAGCAAGAGAAAGGTGGCATGTCCTATGAGAATCAAATTCTGTCATGGATGATACCAAGTAGCACCACTTGTTACAGTACGTTCTAGTAAAGTTTTAAATCACTGTTATTTCTACTACGGTTGTTTTGTTCTATATAGGAGATTGATTTCTCTGTTAGGTGAACTGATGATCCCTCTGTAAAGAAGTTTTTTCTTATGTTGAATTTAAACCATTTATTTTCCATCTTATGCCCTCTGCCACTGGTCCTATCACTAGACACTACTGAGAAGAGTCTGTCCCCATCTACCTGGCACCCACCCTTTAGACATTTATAAGTGTTGAGGTACCCCCTCAGCCTCCTCCTTTCCAAGTTAAACAGACACACTTTATAATGTGGTTGAATTTTGCATGTGTTTGTCACTGAATGAAGTTTTACTGATATATTTTTCTGTTTTTTATTAAGTAATCAGACTTTCGGAAACTCAGAAGGCTTAATCTTGAGCAAAGCCCTGACTCCTCTCTAGCCTCAGGTCACAGAACTCAGTGTCTTAGACGTGCTGCTCATTCTGCTGTGTGGTTTATGAGATCACTGACAACTTCTGTTGGGTCAATCTGAGTTTGTGGTTCGTGAGAGAACTGACAACTTCTGCTGGGCCAATCTGAGTGTGGTGTAAGGATAGTCATACATCAAACTACACTGATTGAAGGACATTGAGGCTGCTGTGTCAATGGGCAGCAACCAGGAAATAATAAAGAATGTAAACTTGAATTGCTTTTTACGCACTTGTATGAACACTGAATTGTGTAGCAAATTGACTATCTTAGAGCTGAAATTTCCTTCTTTTAAGGCTCAGTTTTCTGAGGGGTGGATATATAAAGTGGAAAATAAAATGCCTGTTAGAATTCACAATGCCTTACATTATTAAGCTTAGTACAAACATTGATTAATTAATACTAAGTAGTTCTTTATTTCTGCTTGGGTAAGCACTCATTTTGAACAAATTGTTCATCCTATCCAGAATAGCCTATGGCAATAAATAAACCACCAAAGCTTCAGCATCATGTTCCAGAACTGTAAAAACCACCATGTTATTGCCCTAAGTTTTGAAAGTATAGTAGAAAAATTATGAGTGAAAAGATCACTGACAGGGCTATGAATCCAGCTAGTTTTGTTTGAGAATCCCAAAGTAATGATTAGTGTGATGTTTTTTCTAATTTTTATTTTGGTATAAAATAATTCTTTAAAATTTAGAAAAAATGCACATTAAAAATGGTTTTTAATACCTTTTTAAATACTTGAATGCCCAGAGGTATTAAACCTCTGAGTCATTTAGAAGCTTTTAAAAGCTTCAGGAATAGTTTGGTGCTGTGCTGACCTCTGTGCTTTCAGTTAATTGCAACTAGTAGTAGCTGTACTGTTAGCTTCAGAGGAGCAGCCGTTTGCTGTGAAGCTATGGTCAGTTCTTGCTTTTCATTAGGAGCTCAGAAAGATCTTCATACCCCCACATTGTTTGTTGGTTTTTTTTTTCCCATTCTCAAAAAGTTTATGTCATAGGCCTGTCCCTTTCTTGCTTTTGGTCAGCATTTTATAATACTTTATGCAAATCTGGTACTCTGAGATTATAAATTTGAAATTTATAACCATGCTTATTGGGGGGAGGGAGGCAAAAATAAATAATGCTAAAACCAGTTTGAAGCGAAGGCCTACCTCTATATCTCAATAGCAGCTCCTTGCACCATCTTGTGAATCTTTTCAGGTCACTCTTGGCTGCATGAATAGTACAATGTTCTGAACCAGTAGGCAAGGAACGCATTGTATTACTTCTCTGCACAGGTCACAGAAGGGCAATATGGGGAGTTGCATCTAATTTTTCTCACCTGAAAGAAAAATATCATATAACATGGCCAACAGATGGCATTTGAAAACATTTTCCTAAAAGAAAATTTCTAATTCATTTCTAAATGAAAAATAAATCAGAATATAAAGAGTTTTTCTTACTAACTAGTTAGTTAATACTATGTTGTTTGCTAATACCAAAATACAAATAGGTACAAACTTGTAGTCCTTAGCATTCAATCTTGTTTTGTTACTGAAGCTCTAATGCTACCACTTCTGTTGACATTCACTATCAGGAACTGCAGTGTGTTTTGCATAATCACAGTACATAACGATCCTTTAAACCGCGGATTACTGTTGGATAAAAAACACCTGGTTCTGTATTATATTTTATGTTGTCTGGGTCGCTGGTTGTTTTTTAGCTTTGGTTAGCCCTTGTTGCATAACTGCTCCCTGTGCTGGTGAAACGTAAAGGTCAAGCTGAAATTAAGCAATGCTTTGCTTTAGGAGTGTGCCACAGATATAAGTATGCCTTTTGTGATTATTTCCTCATTGTTTTTCACTTGTTTTCAGAATTGGAGACATTTATCCTACCCAAAGTTTAGTGAAATATTTTTGTTGATAACATTGTAAAAGTGTTTGTGGTAATTGTACCTGTAGACCACAGTAGCCACAATATATGAATTTAGTGGATCCTTCTGAGTGGTAATTCTAGATTACTGAAAAGGAATCTAGCACAGAAGGAAGCCTATTAAATGAAATTAAAAAGGTAAGAGAAATCGGGAATTTTTTGCCAGGTATGGTATAGATACGGTGAAAACCATCACATGCTAAGCAAAAGTACATGCAGCCTGGATAAAACAGAACATTTATGGCACTTAGTATTCACACCTATTGCAAGACTGAAAATGTGTAAGACATAAATCACATTGTGGTACACAGGCAATTTCTGGATACCAGTTAAAGGTACTTTGCCATCTGTTTTCTGAAATGATAGTCAAGACTAATCTCTAGGTTTTATCTTGGAACAAGTAATTTTAAAACTGGGAATTCTCAGGCAACTCTCAGTCCCATGCTACACTTCATGTAGGGTGTTTTAGAGTTACAATTAATTATTTATATTCTCAGATCAGCAATTTGTAAACTCAGACATATTTTCACAGATAAACATGAAACAAGCGGCATTTATAAAGCTAGGTCATTTGGCAAATACAAGAAGAAATCTTTGAAATCAAATGTAATCCATATGCTTCGTGCAAGTCTAGCAAAAACTAAACTTGTGGTTCTGAAATGTTTTGTGGCCAGTTAAACTATTATTACTGTTGATTTCTGTGAACCTTACCAAGATGAGAGTGTTTGTTGCATGTCAGGAGGCTGGTGCCAGTATGATGGAAGTCAGTGCTGGAGTGGTGTGCTGGAGTGGTAACTCCATCGAATGTCCACTGCATGGGGCTCCACTGAAACAGAGAGCTAGACCAGGGAGATAGTTGTGAAACTGTTCTTGCTTCTAGTCTTCTATAAAGCCTAATGAGTCCATGGAGAACCGTTGTTGACTGCTTTTCATGTCTCTCCAAGTTTAGTTGAACAGATTATGTTCTCAAGAAGAAGAAATGGTCATGTTGGGTTCAGGCTTTCTCAAATTCAGTTTCAGTTCTTTTATTGAACAAGAATAATCTTCTTTGACAAAATTTTTTTTAAATTTAATTTTCTAAAAATCTATTGAGTATATACTACCATCTCCTCGACATCTTCCATCAGGATAGATACACATAGAATATACATTATATGTAACAAGTGGGTAGATTTTGACAGGATTCTGGATAGATCTACTGAGTGTCACACATACACACCTTCTAGATATGCTGTGGAGTGATAAGCTGTAGTACTGTCTTTATCCTAGTTGCATATTCTTGAGAAGGAAGGCACATAATGACATATATTAGCTATTTTGTCTTCTCTACTGGCTGTGAATATAGTGAATTATTTAAAATAATGTGAATTTTCTTAGTGTTAACAAAATATTTAAGCCTCCTGAGGTGAAATTGGTAGCATAATAGAGACCGATTTTTCTGTGTTTTACCACAATACATCAACCATTTTGATTCTTCCTTTTTTTTTTTTTTTTAGATTTTACTGGGACTTAATCATGCTTATAATGATGGTTGGAAACCTTGTCATTATACCGGTTGGAATCACATTCTTCACAGAGCAAACAACAACACCATGGATTATTTTCAATGTGGCATCAGATACTGTTTTTCTATTGGACTTGATCATGAATTTTAGAACTGGGACTGTAAATGAAGACAGCTCTGAAATAATACTGGACCCGAAAATCATTAAGATGAATTACTTAAAAAGCTGGTTTGTAGTTGACTTCATCTCATCAATACCAGTGGATTATATCTTTCTCATTGTAGAAAAAGGAATGGATTCAGAGGTTTACAAGACAGCAAGAGCACTTCGAATTGTGAGATTTACTAAAATCCTCAGCCTGTTACGTTTATTACGCCTTTCAAGACTGATTAGATACATACACCAGTGGGAAGAGGTAAGATTTCTCTTGGTATAACATCATTCGCTAAGATCTTACTCCTACAAAAAAAAATAAAATAATATCAGGTCTCTCCAAAGAGCTACACAAGAACCAGAATGGAGTAAAGAGATTTTACTCACAAATTAGTGTGAGTATGTACAGGAGCTAGCAAAAAAGCCTTTTTAGGGGAAAAAAAAAAAAAAAAAGATGGAGAGTAACTATCTTTTCTTTGCAGCAGACACGAAAAATATATGAGACCATCAGCACAATAAGCATGGATGGGTGTCTGCTGAGAATATAGAAATTTTAGCAACCGCCTAAATCTGCATTTGAGTTTGGTAACTAGCACTTTAACTTACAAAGTTTATACTCTCTTGATCACAGAGAATTTAAATACAAGTTTGTAATTTTCTGGTTGTGGAGAAATTGAAACCATTTATAAGTGAGTAGATTTCCTAGAATGTTCATTGTTTGAAGGCTTTATGTAGGCAAACAAATACTAACCTTTATGAAAAAAATGGGTAGTTTAAATTTTGAGTCATTGCCCTCTAAACTGTCAACTCCAATATTTCCAGACATGACCTTATACTGCCTGACAGTTCGGTATGTTGACATTTCCAGGAAATTATGGCGTTCGCTAATTTGGCATGCTCGTGGTTGGGAAGTGTTTAATGCTTTGGCTTATATTACGATGACTCAGTCATTTAATTTCTTGCCTGTCTCCATTTCTATACTTCTAAATATCATATTTGAAAAGGAAGTGCTAAAAACATAGGAAGAACAACTGCTGTTTTCTAAACCTTCCATGCAGCAAGTGTAGTGAGAAGTAGTTTCTAAAGAATTTTCATGGAAGTGCTATTAAAATAGATTTGCATGGATTTATTTACCTACTTTTATAAAGATCTGTTTAATTGAATGAATATTGAAAGATGGTTTGGTACGATTTCAGGTGCTTTTTGTGCTGTCACCGGTATTACATTAACTTTCTGGTTTAACAGAAGCCTAAATGCAAGCCACCTCACAAGTAAAGTCACTAAGTAGGACCAGAAATTACCAGAAGATGTTGTCCAAACCTTCAATAGCTGGTGTTTGGTCCTTTTGATTTTTAGATAGTGGCTGCTTTATTGCAACTTCATCTTTAACTCCACTAGTAAAACTTGTGAAGTATTTCTTGTATGGTACCTTATTTGCCAAGTATTGAAAAATACATGGAGTCCATCTTTTTGTGTTTGGTAACACATTATAATACTCCCTAGTTGTTCTCAGGAAGGCGAAAGAGGGTCTGAAATTTTGGGAGTTTTTTGTTTGTTTGTTTGATTTTTGAGCGGTCAGTAAAGCCACAAGAAGCTTGTTGACTGCTTTTAAAAAAACATTTCTGATGACTGAACACTCAGGAAAAGTGATAAATATGTAGACTGAATCAGCTTGTCATAAATCCCAAAATGTAATGTGTGCAAGAAAAAAAATGTTCTTTTTGTTAGATTTTTTCTAACATTGTTCAGATAACAGAAGTGAAGTCAGTCGTGGATTGTCATAACTGACTTTTGTTATGATACCAGTTGATTATTACTTTGAGTGTAGCTTGTGAAACTGTTTTGTACGGTCATCCATTACACTTTGGAAAAAATGTGTGTTACAACATTGTAATATTTTTAAAAAAAACAAACAACTGGATAGGGTTAAACTTTGCTGAATTAGGAAACAACAATTGGAGGATCCTATAGGATTAGTCACTGAGACCGTTGCTGCTGCTATTAATTTTTCTGTATCTTGTGTGTTTGCACATGCACAACAGGGAGCAACTGCTTATTAATTTTTATGGCATAGAACTGGAGCCTGTTTATGTGTGGTTTAAAGGATTTAATAGTTTTTATGTACAGGCTGACATGTTGGTCGTAAATATGGTGCAGAGAAATTTGAAATACTATATATTTGGATTCAAAATGTCAAAAATACTGAGAAGACAGCTGGCAAACTCATTCTTCATAACATACGAAGAGGATACTTCATGGAAAACTGATTGATGCACAAACCACGTTGTGTAATAAGCTGTTATCCCACTAAGGTATCTATACATTCTACAATAAAAAAGGCAGGTTGAAATTGTTTGAACTTTTTCTTTTTTAGGTCACAGACCTGGATTTCAATTGATCAGTTGCCTGAACTTGAAGATGGTTAGGCAAAAATTTAAAAGTCTGGTGAAACACAATTCCTTTTCTTTAGTTCCAAATAATTTAAAACAAGTAATTCAAGATCAGGCTGCTCTCATCCACATAGTGTAATATTGAGGTAAATAATATATGTGTTGCAAGAGCTTTTTCTTTAACTATTATGAGGTAACAGAGCTGTAGCTTGTAGTACAATATATATGAAATCTGATGTTATATTCGTATCAGTCTGATGTTAATAGCTTATCTAAATGAATGACTCATTGGAAATGGGAAGAAACATTTTAACAAAGAGACAGGAGATACGTTGGCAGGAATTAATTCACCGAATTTACACATTTGTGCTGTGCTAAAACTGCTTTTTAGCTACAATATCTGATATTCCAGTCCTTTACAACTCAGATGTTGGCAAATAGATCATATACTTAAACAAAATTATATAATATAACATGCAAGAAAAAAAATTGTTATTTAAATTAGTGATTGCAGAAATTATACTTTCACAGTGATTTCTGACAGTGGTTTTTTTCTGGATTTTTAAAATTTTTTTTTTAGCATAAGTTCCTAAAAATACCAAACGCATTATGCTGGACCTAATTCTTCGTTACTTTATTTTATAAGGCTGCTTAAGCTGGTGACCCCTGAACATTTCACATAGGTTTGCATACAGCTAGTAAGTTGTTCTTAGTTGCATTTGCTAACAGATAACTGAAAAATTTATAATAAAAGATATGTAGAATTGGGAATAAATACATTGTTACAATTTGAAGGATATACCACATTCTTTCACATTTGTTTGTGATGTAAATTTACTGATTCTTTCTAATAACGTTTTCCAAACGCTACTTGTAAACCTGACCTTAATATAAGATTTACTTACAATTTACAGCTGGTCTAGGACAAGATCTAGTAGATGTATGAGTAAATAGAAGTGGTACTTCTAAACTATGCCCTAAGTCTTTCTAATTCTGAAATGTCTGATTATTTAGAATTAGAAGCAATTTTAAAGTGAGTGAATGCTTATTGCACTTCGTGCAATAAAGGTTGTTTTGTAAAAAATAATCTACTAAAATTTGTGATAATTATAAATTGCAGCCATGTCTTATTTTGGTTTGACTTCTAGTAAAATCTGTTTTTTGATTTTCCAATCCTTTTCAAGGTTCATGAGCTTAAATAAGTGTTGATATCCATTCCAGCTGTTGCTAAAGCTCACGTATTTAGTGAAATGAGCATATCACACAGATGTGTCTTACTCTGTTTTTTACTGGTTTATTTCTAATACTTATAGTAATGCTGAAAAGTTCATAAATACAAGCTTGCTTGAAGGGTAAGTCTTACTAAAGTGTTTAAAAATTAAGTAAGTGTCAAATTTTTGCCATATCAGGTCCTAAATTAACAGTTTAATTTGTTGCTTCCACACTACCAACCCTAATTATCACAGATCACCGCTAGGTGTCCTCTCCTTGTTATTCTGCTTGTTGCCAACAGTACAAAAATAGGTATTATGTGTATATAATGAGTCATTATTGTTGCCTAAATAAAAGTGTTGTAAAAGAACACTTGTATGATCTGGACAGCAGATGACAATTCTTTCAGTACACTGATGTTTCTGTGGTAGGTATACAGATGACTTTTGTTCTCTGTAGAAAATAAACCATTTTCCTTTCCCCTACAGCCAGATGTCAATGTTTTTTGTCTCTCCTTGACCGCAGAATAGTGTGAGAAGGGAGATGAGAGATAATGAGTTAGGGGGGCAATTGGTAGTGTTGGATGAAAACACATATCTTTACTGATTAGATTATTCATTTTGTATTATTTTATTTTTAACAAGACTGTATTTACAAGACATGAGATTTTCCTGACAATGTTGATCTTATACAGTTTAACTTACTTTTGAAATCAATGGTCTTATGGAAAGGGGAGGTGACAATATTTTTTTTTCTTTCTTTTCATTTGGTTTTAATTTCCATCCTCCTCCAACCAGACAGTTTAAAATATTTTTTCCAGGCTCTATAAAGTAGTGTCAATTAGTGAGTACTGCAAATAAGCATAACAGTACAGGTTGAGTGGCAATTTTGAAGTAAACTAGCTTAAAGTAGGACACATTTTTATTGCATTTTACAGATACTTCAAATATAAGTTGTCTAGCTCATAGGGAGTGAGGGGGGGAAAATTTCAAATAATTCTGAGGGAAAGAAGATACAGGAGAGTCCACCTTCTCTTACTGACATGAAGTCTGTGAATGCTGCAACAGAGCCTCCATATTTATATCTTCTGTCTTCCTATCATTATGAGGGTGTAAGTAGGAGAAATTTCTTATTTCCTGCCAGTTTCTGCAGGAAGGAAACAGAAAAACAAGTCTTGCATTCTTGTGTAAAGTCACGCTTGTTAAATGCCTCTTTTGTATAAATTAGTGAGTTTGTGTCCTCCCACACAAAGTCTATGACTGAGGTCAGGTTTTGTGGATCGATGAGAAGTATCAAAAGCCCAAGCTGTTTGGCACTGTTCTAGTGGGTTTTTTTCCTCCCAAGAAGTGTTTCCTGGCAGGACTCAGTAAATATGCAAGCGATGGTGAACTATTCATGTTGTTGTTTAGTGTACATATGCTTTCGTATGTACATGTAACACAGCTGATCTCCATTTTGCTCTGGGCTGTATCTCAGACACTTGCAAAGTTTTCTTCCGGTTTTCTCCTTGTACTATAGTCTTCCCTACTAGATGAAGTTGTCCTGTGTGCTTGATGTGCTGACCAGCTTGACCTCCTGTGTAATCTAGAGGGGTAGTAAACCCATGCTGTTTCCTTGCAGTTTGAATTACAAAATCTAAGAGTGCTCCATGGTTAAAATAACTATGGTAGAAGGTGAGTGCTCTAGGTTTATCGAGAGCTCTGCCCAGTTCCCCAGAGGGAACACATTCCCTTTTTGCCTTGGATTTGTGCTGTCTGTAAGGTCATTATTGAGTACGACTTACTGTGCCGATATTCCTCCCTAATTCAATTGGGTTGTTGGCCAATGGGTATCCTGTCTCTGTGACAGTTGTTGAGAAAAAGGTATTTTATCTGTGGACTCTGATCCTTTAGAGCCAGAATCTGGACTACTAGCCCTTTTCTTTCTCCACGTAAAATCAGAGTGTAAAGGCAGTTTCTTTGATACGGTTGAGGTTGTCAGTGTTATGTCTTGATAGTGTAGTTCTCATTTACTAAATATAATTTGCTTATATAGGTAGAACTGAGGTGATAAATCACATACATAAATAATACCTAAATTCCAAAATAAAGCATTACACAATATGAAAGAATGTGTTAATTGAAACATTTTCATAAGAGCAAAACTCAGTCTTATAATATACACATAGGTAAGCCTCAGTGATGTTAAACTTTTCTTCTCTGTCATGAACCTCACAAGCCTATTTTCTCTGTTTAGCTAACCAGAGCACTTGATACAGTATTTACTAAATTGGTAGTGTTCCAATTGGGAAATTGTAATTGATATAATTTCACATAAACTTCTTTGTTTACATGGAACTATCCATATTTTAAATAATAGATGAGTAAATTTTGCTCAGTTTGCCAGTACTTTTTTATTTATTTCAGTGAAAATTATTTGTTTGAGAAAAGTATGTATCGTTGCAGCTACATCATTAATCGATGAGACACCACTGACACAGATGATGGAGCAAACTCTTGAGTCTCTATTTTTCACTTTTTAAAATTCTGTACAACAGTAGTGAAATACACATAAACGATAGAGACAATTAGAAGACTTTATGATCTATGGTCTCCTAATAATAGAATACTAATTGCTGAAAAAGAACAGCACATTTGCAGAGCAGACAGTAACTGAAATACAAGCAAGACATAGAGTATTCTGGGTTTTAATTTCCTCCTTTATGTTCTGTGCATAACCCTTTTCATGGAAAGAATAATCCATCCCTCTACAGAGTAAATAGGAAAGCGTTATGAGTGTAGTTTCTTGCTTCATCTTTTTACCCCATTTTTAAGACTGTGCAAACTGGGATGCCTTTCTTCTTGTGCATACACCAAGAGAGTAATTGTGTGACGATGATGTTTTCCTTGGGAGACAAACCACGCAGAACATCGCCTGAGATAAATTCCCCTGAACGCATATGTTGGAAGACAATGTGTTCTTCCTTATATGAGTTTTGTCTGGCTTCTATGGTAATGGGGCTGTTGCTAGGAGGTGTGGCCTGTAGACCCAAGAAGGTGGATCCGCCCCTCTAGTAGCATTTCTAGGTAATGCCAGTTAACAAATTTTGAAAAAGATAAGAAATGTGTCAGCCTGTTTTTGACACAGGGGTGTTTTAGAATATTATTTTAAAGTCTAATTTCTTCTTACTTTATAAGCTATTCTAGAGATAATTCCTTATCTAGAGATAATTCCTAGCAAGTGCAAGTTTTGCGTGTGCTAGAGCTTCCACACATTACTCCTGGCTGCATATTTGGCAAAAAGTATCTTGTTCTTCCATCCTAAACTTTTAGCATGTGCAGAAAGCCTTCTTAGCTTTCAGAGGGTAATGGCCTGATGGATGCACTTCATGTTAGGCAAAGTGAGAGGCTGGGAAAGTTCAGTCCTCATGGGTGCAGAGCTGCTATCTGCTCACCATGTCATCCTGATCCCTCCCTGGAGCTGAAGAGCCATCAGAGAAGGCAATGAGGGCTAAAGAGCAGCTTGGGCAGCCCCCAGTCTGGATCGTTGTTCACCGGTGGGATGGACACTGCGATACTACAGAGTGTTTCTCACAGTGAGCACGTGTTACAAGATGCCTTTGCTTCTTGCAGCGATGAAACAGAAAGGGAAGCCTGTGAATTGTTTTTTTTTTCATTTTTTTCCTAGGTATTTTAACAAGAATGACAATTTCAGGGTTTATTCTTTGCGGGCTAAGCACAATCTATCAAGTATCTCTGCATTTTCAGCTCTGTATTAATCTTGACCAGTTGAGAATGACTGTTTACACTTTTAAATTATTCAGTAACTGTAATTTGAAAGCTACTCGCAGCTTGTCACTAATGCCTTGTAAGATCCTTCCCCTCTGTGTTTGTTTGCATAATACTGATAGATTTTTGCATATAAAGAAGTCAGTTGAGTAAATACCTTTGATTTGCTCACAGATTTTAATTTGTGTCTGTATTCTCTTTATTTAGCTTCTAGGGCAAGTCATCTTTGGAGATTGTTAGAGATATATTATGACCATTTTATACTGTCTTAATAGATTTTTAAAATAAATTTTTAAAAGAAAAATTTGGAGCTGGTTTGCTAGTTTACACGGTAAAATATGCTGTCATCTGTCAAAATATTTATTTACTTATTTCTTTTTAAAGAAAGCAACAAGGTGTCCTTACAGGGCATCATTACTAATTAAAAGGTGAGGAACAAGTTATGCAGGAAAAATAAATCAGAAAAGTGTATGAGTAAAAGCTGAGTGTGAACAGTCCTAACCTTTTTGTAACATCTGGCAATTCAATTTTAAAATAGCTAATCATGTATTATAGGGTGAAAAAAATAATTAATTAGATTTCGAGTTGATATAATTCTACGTTCTACTTTAAAGAGAAAGTAGTTCATTGCTATAAACAGCTTTAAAAAAAACCTAAACAAACCACTGTATTCTCTTCTCTTATGTTGAGAAGAATGTACTGGTGAAATTTGTAGGATTTTGCAGGAGAACATTGCCTCAGTAATCTCAGAAATGTCTCAGAAGGAGAAAAGACAGAAAAATGGGGAGCTTGTGCTGGGCTGGATAGACCATCATCCATGCACTGTTGCCTTTATTTGTTCTCTCAGTCTGTCATGTTCCTTAGCTCATCTGGGCATTTTATTGAATCAGACCAGGAGTGGAATGATGTAGAATTCACTGCATGTCAATGGTTTGAGGATCATATTCTGATTTTGATAAAATTTTAATACCTTCTAATACAATAAAATACCTGGGACCATGACTTGTTTAAGTAGGTTTCTATCATTATGGCTCACATTGAGGACAATGGAATAGTGGCTTAATAGTTAAATAAGAGCAATGTTCTGCTTTTTAAGGATAAAAGTAACACTTAGGAGCAAGATACAACTGTGTAAACCTATTTAGAGAGGGCTGAGGACTGAGATGGCATTTTAGAAATGACTTTTCCAGTGGCAAGTTGTGTTTAAGGAGTTACTTCTAATGGGTTTATTCCAAATAACCATGACATTATCCAACATGCATAATGTGTGATTTAAATGTAGTTATGACCTGAGAAGAACAGCAAAATAACCTTATTCAGAGATTGTCAGATACATGCTCCTTGCTTCCAAGCAGAGATGAAGGATGTGATTGAAGGGTTTCTTCACCATACCACAATGGAAGGAAGCTTTGTTTCTCACCATTTGCATCTTTCTTCATCTGGACTTGTGCTTTGCCATAGCCTTTCCATGTGTCTAGGCTCATAGTTTTTTCCTTTTTGTTACTTATTATCTTCTTAAAATATCTTATTTGTTTGTTTGGTTTATTTTTTTCCTCCCCAGCTTTTCTCTTTTCAGAAACAATAGCAACAAGCTTAACTATACAACTGCTTATCTTGGTATGATGCCTTGTAGTTGCACTGCTTTATTTCCAGAAAATGTTTTAACTTGCTGTTGATCAGTCAGGAGCTGCTGCCATGCAGTGTATTTGATATCATTTCAATCTTGGCTTTGAGTGACCAAGTGTTACACAACACTGGAGGTCCTACTTTGCATCCAAGTGGGTGCCTCTGGGTGAGGAGCTGTGACAGTAGAGTCCTGTATAGCACATGTATATTCTCTCTGTATATGCATAGGAGCAACTACCTGTAAAAAATGAAAATGGCTGAATGCCTGATTATGATACAGCTGTTGTAAACTTTGCCAGAGCCATGGACTGCCTGCAGAAGAGAGGAAAGGTGTGACTGTCTAAAAAGAAAAAAAAAAAAAAAGGAAAACAAGAAAACAATTGTAATTCAAACAAAAGTGCATGTACATATTTATATGAATGTGTTTCTAAGTGTGAACATTCCTAACAGCGTCTCTGTACCTCTGAGTGCAAACCAAAGAAACTGGTCCTATCTACAATTTTTATCCTTCCGATTCTTTGTTTACCTTAAGTGACTGGCAATGTTCAAAGGCTCATGACAAGCAGTCTTGTATTTCCACTAAAAACTATTGCGTTTTGCTACTGATTTGATTCTTCTTGTTCATACTTTCAAGACAGTGGCATACAAGATTTATGACCAAAACCTGAAGCTGAAGAGCAAATGTTGCAGTGCATAATTTAAAATGAATCTGGTTTTAGAGTACCTTCCTGTGGCATTTCCAAAGCACATTAATGAAAAAGGAGTAGTACTTCCTCTTCAAGATCACCAATTCTTCCCTTAACCAAAGATGTGAATTACATCTTCATCTTTCTCAAAAATGACTTGGCATCTCGTGTAAGAATTGCTTTCTAGCTGGGGAAATTTAATGTCCGCTATGTTTTAACAAGGAAATGAAAAAATAAAGCAACTGAAATGTAATTTTAGCAGACACGAGGTAACTTGTAGAAATGCTGCATTGTTCTGATCACAAAGAAGTTTCAAGATACCGAATCCAAGCTAGTAGCTTATATTTTTGTAGCTGAGACTTTACAATGAACTCTGTGAAACACTGGTTTTCCTTCAACACTAATCATGTGAACGCTCTTTTTCCCATCACTTAGTTTGCCCATGGCAAAAACAACCTTATCGTAAATGTGTTTTTCCTCTTTGTGTTTTATATTATGGGACAATTTTGGTAGCTTAATACACAGCTTAGCCCTATGTGGAATTTTATTTCTATTTCTGTTAATGTTTGCATATCACAAATGTGTATGTGTATTCATCTTCTATATATACCTTTTTAAAAATCCATCTGTTTATTTGGGCTCTTAATTGGCATAGCAACTGTCAGGCAATGAAGGTGTCAACATACTTTGCAGAAAGGAATTAACATCAACACTGTGACTTTTTTATCACAGTGAATCCAGGAAGAGATAGCTTATTTTTAAAATCATTATAAACCAAACTCCAGTAGAACTTTCTTCCTTTTCATTTAACCTCCCCCATGTTATTCCTATGGAAGCTAGTAAAACCAAAATTAATCAACAGCAAGATTTTTACGTATACTATTGTTCTGTTTGTTAACATAATTGATTGACTCACTCGTTGTTGTCAAGTTTTGTTTAACAGTTAAGTTAACTTATATTTGAAATAGAAATGCTTTTTATAGTGGTAGAAGTGGAAGAACTTAACAGCAGCTGTACTAAATGCTGTCCTTGTGACACAGCAATTCCCATGCTGTCTACTTCAGCCAATTAGTGCTCTTTAGAGTGAGAAAGTAATTCTGACAACTTTGGATTTTGCCTTTGGGAAGCCGTCTCCCCCCTTTTAAATGTGTATGGATCCTTTGTGTAAAGTGAACGCAGTCTGAAAACAAGCCGATGTGAACGCTTCAGCTACCTTGTAACTGTAAAACTACATGTGTCTGTCTTGAACAACCTAGTTAGAGCTGAGAATTGAAAGTCGTTGTGACAGTACTCTAGCAAAAATGTGGGGCATTATTTGTAACAGAGGTATGTGAACATCTTTTTATTTGACCTCTCAGCTAATTTAAGATGCTTCATCGAGTGAATCAGTTTCTTTCTCATATTTTTGAAGAAACAATGAAAAAAAGAGTGGTCACTTTAGTATTTGGTTTATGAATTCAACACTGAAATGCACAAGCAAGCGTCTAAAATTTAGTTCTTTGTTAATTATATGAGTACAGAATTTTGTTTCTCCACTCATTAAACAATTTTGAAACTTACAGTCCTACATGAGTCATGACTATGGTCCTATGATTTCCTTCCACTTCCTCTACAAGTTTTTTTTCTGATGTGAATAATATCATGATACTCTTTAGAAGTAGTGATTATCTCGTTCAGAATTAGAAAATTTAGCCAAGTAGTGGATTGTCATCTAAGCAATGCAAAATAATTCCCCACCAATAAAAGACTGCAACTTTTTACTAAGTCATGAAAGAGATACAGCTTGAGATACTTAAATCTTGAATTTCAGGATTATCATATATGTTTGAGGAGTCCCATTTTCCTTTAGTTCTCCTATTTTAATCTTTTGACAGTGAGCTTTTGGAGCACCAGTGCATCTCTAGCTCTTTGTTCCAGTGCTAAATATACTAAAAAAAAGTAACACTATATTAATCATTATAGATGCTAAACCTAAACAAGAGGAGAGCAGCCGGAAAAAAAAAAAAATCATAGCAAGAGGAGGGGCAAGCACCCTATGCCCATAAATTACTTTTTTCTTTATAACTGCTGCTTCTTCTTAGCTGCTGCTGTCTAGAAAATCAGTATCAAAAAGCTCATCTGTGATATTTTCCATGACTACTATTTTTTAGTTTGAGCTATGTGAAAATTATATGAGTGATACAGCTGGTGGTATCACAGACCTGTTTGAATCACATCCACTACCCTGACATCTGATTTGTACCTGTACGATGAAAACTCCATTTGTTTGTCCCCTGACTGTGTTCTTGTCATTGCAAATACTGAGCAGAATGAGTCCAATGAAATAGAAACAAGACTAGTGGCACCTCACAAGAAAATGTCTCTCTGAATTCCTAAGAAAGTATATTCAATATAATTTTTACTTAATCTACTAAATAGTGCTTTTATTATTTTTACATGTAACCATTTTATTTTCACTATATTTTCATACTTGTGGAAATTTGTGTAATGATTGTTCACATTATTGAAAGATCTTCACATAAATCATAACTATGTCTGGTCGGTTTAGTGCACTGAAGGAACTTATGCTGGAAATCACAATGTCTGATATTTTCTCCTCAAGACTTCTTGAAGCCTGGTAAGTCAATACTTACTAGGCTTCAACTAGCCTTAGCTTAGTTTTTTTCCATTTTCCTTGACAGCCATCATCTTTTAATCTGCTTGCATTTTGGGACTCCAGTTTTGACTGGCATCTCCAGCTTTGCAGTAATATTATTATCATGTAATTATTGAATTAATTAGAAAATTGCAATGGAATGTTCTTGCTGGTCATCAAGCTAGGTCAATTTACTTGTCCTTATTCTTGGATGTCCCTGAATCTTTGGTTGTTGGGTCTGCGTAGGGCGGTTTGAGCAGGTGTAGAAGCAGGTTCTTGATTTGCCACATCTTTACTTCATTCCTTGAAGGACTGAGGTATGAATTATCTCAAAGTGGATTTCCAAATCTGAGATTACTAGAATTAGCAGGCAGCTGAAGATTCATCTTCCTTCACATTGCATGTTTAATATGGTGTCCTTGGCAAATGAAAATGAATCATAAGGTAGGTGGTTATATTGTTAAGTTTCAGCCAATTCCTAGACAGTCAGCACTTTTTAAATTGGGAACCAGTTGGGGTTTGGCATTCTCAAGGTAATGCAGATAGGCTTATAACCTTGACATAGCTGATAGCAATCCAGAACGATATTTAATATATACCAGTACTTACATTAAATTGTTGTCAGCGATTTCCCTGATGCTATAGTACCATTCTTTAACAAAGTGTTAAAAAATCACTTTGTTCTATGACTTTTGGGTATGGCATTGATAAGAAGTTGTGAGACTCAGGAGTGGCTAAAAAGGATTGCTAAAATGTTGGCAGTGTGGATTAGCTATCACAGATCTTTGATCCATTAGTATTCACATGTCTGTATTCTTCTATCCTGTTGATTTCTGTAAGATCAATGGGGTTACAGCAATCTCAATACCTAACAGGCATCAAGTCTTTAAGAACTTGGATAGACTGTTAGAGACAAGCCTTTTTAGATGCTCTGCTGGTCTTGTTCACTTGTGACCATGCCATAGCCAATGTTAAATGTATCCTGCATCTCCTATGGATTTGAGATTGCTGCAATTCTTAGGCAAGTAGTTTTGAGTGCAGCTAGTAGGGAACTGCTGTATGCCTTGCAGATCACCTATTCCTTTCTGTTAATGTTTCTGTGATCACCGCTGAATGCTAGCCAGTTCAACATTATTTCCTAAGTCTTATTTCTTAAGCCACTTAGACCTGAATCGTCAATATTTTGTTGTTTTTTTTTTCCACCATTTGTAGTATATGACATGTATTGTCTTATCTTGGTCTGTTTTTTTTATTGTTTGTTGAAGACCTTTTAAAGAAATCCAAGTTTTATTTACATGAAACATTCAATTCTGCTGGGGAGTGTCGTTTCCTACAGTCTTCATTTTGGAGCATTTGACAGACTTTTAGGTTTCTAGGCTGAAACATGGAATGCTTTGCAGACAGTCCAAGGGCTTGAATTTGGATATAACAAATTCTAAAGAGAAGATAAGCTTCCTGTTATTTAATAACTTGTATTTCTGAGGAGACATATCACTCACCATGTAGTATTTAAAAAAGAGCTTTCTCAGAGTTTTCCAATACAAATAAAGTTTTATTTGGTCTATGTTCTTCTTTTCTTCATAGCATCTTCGATTCAGTGATTCTCTACTTTCAAGATACTATTATAAGTGAATCCTGTGAGTAAGTGTATAGGGAGGGAGGAGATACTATGAAACTCGTAGAGGGTCTGTCTGCCATAACAGCCCCCACTAGAGTGAGGCAGCTCCAGGGTTTCCTTGAAGATACTTCATGATACTAATTTTTCTTTTCAGTTCCATGACTGATACAAAAATCCTGAAGAATGTAGTTGTGCTGGATAGCTTTAAGGCCAGCAACCATCAGTTTCATCGAATAACACGTTTAATAATATTTTTGGCCCATTGTGGATGTCGTGTGCCATGCATATAACTTGTTTAAGCCTGGTGTTATTTTGTCCACCTTTTTATTTTCTGTAGGAGATGGTGGCAGGGAAGTCACTGTAATCAACAACAGGAAAATTCCACTGTTAAACTATTAAATAGTCCTTACCCATTAGAAGGGATTTTCTTTTCTTGTTCTGCTATTTTTATGTACCACAGACAGTTCCAGTAATAGCAGTAGCAATGTCTGACCTTGTGTTGTAACACACCCAAGTGGCATGCCAATCTTGCCTTCATTTTGGCAGTGCTAAGTTAAGGATCCACGATAATTAGAGCTGGCATTTTCTGCAAATGTGAGCTTTCCGTGGAGGATGCCAGTTCACGGTTGCTAAAAATAATAATTTAAAAAAAAAAAAAAAAAAAGTGTGGTGCTACCAATGACAGCTCTTTAGTGAGGGAAAACCTTGGATCTGAATATTTTTCATCTAAGCAGGGAGGAGAGAAAGAGAGAGATGCCAAAAAGAGTAATGTTCAGTAAATGAGATAAGTCATCTAGAGCACAGGAGAATCAGATAACGTTCCTGCCCGGCTATGCTCCTGTACTCCCTAGTGAGTGGTCCTAATTATCAGATGACTATCTACTCCCTTTTTCATCTGTTGAAGCAGTCCCATTTTGTTCACTGGGTAACTACTTAGGAAATAATTGATCTATTCCTTGTCTCAAATATGTGGTCTGGCTTCCAGGCTGTGCAGTGAGAAATGCCTCCCTATTTGTTTTTTGTTATATTACAAAAATGTCTTGGACCTGATACAATGCACATAGAAATGTCTGTGTTTTGTTTGAAGCTGTAGAGGCTTTTGGTATGAGGATAACCTTTGCTGCTCATTTCTAAAGGTAAGCAGATGTTATGTCTGCATCTTATTCCAAAATTTTACTGTCAAATTGTAACTAGGATGTTTAATGATTTTTTTGCCCTGTGGTTTCCATTTTATTTCCAATGAACATTAACTTTTCTTTGTTTTCCTTTCTGAGCCTTGCCAGTTGTCACATAAGGTGTACATAACCACCAGTGACAGAAAAGGTGGAAGGAATTGCTTTTAAAGTGTCAATGGTGGCAGCTCACGTAAAGATGCTAATAGCACTGCTACAGAACAGCTGCTTATTGCTGGGAAAATGGTCGATGCCAATGCACTGTAATAATTGTGTTTCTATTATTAGTGAACTCTCTAAATTCACCAGGCTTTTTGGTATAGTTGTAATGGAATGTTTTCTTACTAATAGCGCTTCATATCTAAGCAAATTGATGTCCAGATAAATTTAATCATCATGTTTTCAGAAATGTTCTCAGTTCTTTTGAGCTTGAAATTACTTAATTACTGGTGTAAAAAAGTGTATTTGTAACTTACAAAAGTCAGGAAAGAGTCCATCTGGTTTCTTGAGCCTGCAGCTAGAAAAAAGAACCAGGAGACTTGCTTCAGTTGCTGTTATTGAGAAATATGTCTTTTGTCATAAAAATGACAGGACAACAAACCACCATCCTTACAGCAACTTTAACTGTTCTGTTTTGCTTTTTCTGTCTGCCTTTGCAGTTATTGCTACCTTGTCTGTTTTTTTTGTTTTGTTTTGTTTTTTTGTTTTTTTTTCTCCTGTGATGGGAGGCCATGTTATTTTGTTAGCTCGAAGCTCATCCTTGTAATTTTTGAGCTCAAAGGTGATTCTCTTAGCTTGGAAATATAAATCAGTAGAATTTATTTATCTTTATTTAACTATAGGCAAGAGACATATATGTATGTTGTGTGTGTATATTCATGTAGATCTAGAGGGCAATCTAACCATAAGGAAAGACAATGTAGGAACAATGTATTTATGACTCTCTAATATTGATTGATTTCCCACTGTAGAATTGTGATTATTTATTAGTTCAGTACACTCTGAATGAAGTTACTTACTTTCACTTCTCAAAGCCAATTTTTAATTTTTTACGTTTTTTTTTGTTTAGGGGATGATTCCAAAGAAAGCCCAGTGAATGTATGACCACAATTTTATGTATTCAGAATGTGGCTTTAAGAGACAGCAGCTACAAATGCATGACAGTCTCTTGTTCAGCAATTCATTTTTCTGAAGGGTTTTATGATTTTGACATCTTTCTTTGCTTCAGTAAAGAACAAAATACGGTAATGTCAAGTTTATCGACAAGAAGAATCAAGAAGAATATTCTTAAATTATGCTAGAATATTTTAACTTGAAAAAACCAAAACATTTGATTTCATCTTTATTTTTATTTGTATTCTTCTATATACAGTTGTTACAATTTTAGTTTTCATTGTGAGTCAGGATATTTCAACACTGTCAACTCCTTAACTTCCTCCTCTCCCCTCCTCCAGAGCCTGGTGGAAGAAGTAGTGTTCTTTCAGTTCCAAGGAATTGTGTTATCCATTATTTTTTAAATTTTTCATCAGATCTACTACTAAGTCACATAAAAACATAATAAATTTTTATGCTGACTAAGATGGGTGACCATGCATTTGCTGAAATATAATGACTCAGTTTCAGGAACACATAAAACCATTATACTGCCTGGAACGCTTTTGATGCTGTCTGGCTTTTACTTTTCAATTACAGCATACATTATTTATTACTTTTCTCATCTTAAGTTCTATATACCTTTTCTGCTCTTTGCAACAGTAAAAAGCTAATAATATGGAAAGCACAAAATTTACCATGGAAATTTTATTTATGGAGAACTTATGATACCTAATATTTATGCCATTAATTGTGCCAAGGAATTTGTTTCAGCACAGGATTCAAAATTCTCCTAAAAGCTGTGCCCCCAAATCCATACATTCACCTTGACCCAGACATGGCTTCATAAATATAAAACACAGAGACCAGAGTAGCAGAGGATATTGCCATTCAGTACAGTCTGTACTGTGGTGATGAGAGCATACGACCTGTTGGACAGATCTTTCAGCAGGTCTTTCAGCTTGGAACAGGGGCCCCATCTCTGTCGCCATAAAATAGTCGATTTACTAAACTATTATGTGAAAGCTAGTTATATTGTTATGAAAACTAGTGCCACTAATAGTCCCTTATTAATTCTGTGAGGTGCTGACTCCTGATGGTTTGTATTAGCCTGCTTTGAGAAGGCCTACCAAAGTTGCCTTCAGAGAATTAGAAGAGACAGCATTTATTTAAGCTTCTTAAACCATTTCATGTTGAAAGTCAGCATTAAGCTGTATGGTCTGTCACAAAATCTTACATATCTTGACATTTTATTAGCACCTTCAAAGAACCTAAAGAAATAGGCAGCAGCTTTAGTGGGATTTTATTCATCAAAAGTTTATTCAGCAGTTTAGTTTTTATATCATATCCATAAAGATGGTAAACAGCACTGGTCCCAGTACTGATCCGTGAGGAATGCCACTTGTCACTGGTCTCCAATTGGACATCAAGCCATTGACTACATCTCTTTGAGAGCAACCTTCCAGCTGATTCTTTATCAGCTGAGTGGCCCATCCATCAAATCCATGTCTCTCCAATTTGGAGACAGCCGTGTCATGTGGGACTGTGTTGGACACTTTACATGAATCCAGGTAGAAGACATCAGTTGCTCTTCCCTTATCCACTAACGTTGTAACTCTGTCTTAAGAGGCCACCAGATTTGTTAGGTAGGATTTACCCTTGGTGAAGCCATGCTTGTTGCCACCAACCACCCTCACATTTTTATGTGCCTTAGGCACAGCCTTCAGGAGGATCTTCTCCATGATCTTACTGGACATAGAGGTGAGACTGGCTGGTCTATATTTTCCTGGCTCTTCCTTATCTCCCTTTTTTAGAATAGGGGTTATGTTTCCCCTTTCCCAGTCAATGGGAACTTCACCAGACTGCCATGACTTTTCAAATATGATGGAAAGTGGCTTAGTAATTTCATCTGCCAGTTCCCTCAGGACCCGTAGATGGATCTCGTTGGGTCCTATGGACTTGTACGAGTTCATGTTCTTTATATGGTCTCAAACCTGTTCACCAGTTACAGTGGGCAGATCTTCCTTCTCCCAGTCCCTGTCTTCGTCTTCTGGATCTTGGGCGCTGTGGCTAAAGTCTTTGCTGGTGAAGACTGAGGCAAAGAAATCATCGAGTACTTCAGCCTTCTCCATATCCCTCATGACTAGGTCTCCCCCTTCCTTCCACAGAGAGCCCACATATTCAGTGGCCTTCCTTTTGTCACTGACATACCTGTAGAAGCTTTTCTTTTTACCTTTGATTTCCCTGGACAGATTTAATCCTACTTGGGCTTTAGCTTTTCTAACCCGATCTCTGGCTGCTTGGACAGCTGCTTTGTAATCCTGCAAGGCCACCTGTCCATGCTTCCACTCTTTGTAGAGTTTCCTTTTGCATCTAAATGTGTCCAGGAGCAACTTGTTCTTCCAGGCAGGTCTCCTGACATTCTTGCTTCCCTTCCTCTTTCTTGGGATGCACTGCTTCTGGGCTTGGAGGAGGTGACCTTTGAATCCTGACCAGCTTTCTTGGGCCCCTCTACCCTCCAGGGCTTTATCTCATGGCATGCTACCAAGCAGATCTCTGAAGAGGTCAAAGTCTGCTCTCCTGAAGTCCAGGAGAGGTAGCTTGCTGTGCACCCTGCTTGTCCTAAGGATCTTGAAGTCCATCATTTCTTGGTCACTGCATCCAAGACTGCCCTTGAGCCTCATGTTACCCACCAGCCCCTCCTTGTTGGTGAGCAAGGTCCAGCATAGCACCTTTTCTTCTTGGTTCCCCTACCACTTGGAGAAGGAAATTGTCATCAATTCATTCGAGGAACCTCCTGGATTACTGGTGCACTGCTGTACCTTCCTTCCGACAGATAGCAGGGTGGTTGAAACTCCCCATGAGGACTGAGCCTTGTGAACATGAAGCTGCTCCTCTCTGTCTATAGAGGCCTCATCTGCTCAAGTCTTCCTGGTCAAGTGGCCTGTAGCAGACCCTCACTGTGATATCGCCTTCCCTTCCCTTCCTTTTAACCCTGACTCATAAGCTCTCAGTCAGCAAATCATCCATCCCCAGGCCACGCTCCATGAACTCCAGCTGATCATTGACAAAGAGCGCGACACCCCTTCCTCTTCCCCCCAGCCTGTCTCTCTTAAAAAGCCTGTATCCATCCACTCCCACATCCAGTCATAGGACCTATCCCACCATGTCTCAGTGATGGCAATGAGATCATAGCCCTGTAGGTGTGCACACATCTGTAACTCCTATTTGTTCCCCATACTCCATGCATTTGCATAAAGGCATTTAAGTTGAGCCCCCATCAAAGTTGATTTACCGGCTGAGATTCCATTATCATACACTCCAGGTGCTCTCTTGCTGGCTCGTAATCCTTCTCGAGGCCCATAGTTTTTCTGTTGCACAATGGCTTCCAGCTTCTCCTGCATGCCACCCATGCTGCATGCGTTGGTGTAGATGCACTCCGGTTGGGCCACTGATCCCTCCTTTTGGAGGGAAGGAGGCCTAGTACCCACATGACCATTCCCAGGCACCACCATAATTTCCACCCCATCAATATCCTTTGTGTCTTTGCTATTGCTTGATACTTCTTCCCCTACCTCCACTGGTATGGCAGACTAAAGGACCTCACCATCACCCTGTCCCACAAACACTGATGTACTGCCTCCCAGGTTTCTACTTTCTCATGTTCTGCTTGACACTAAATATCAACATCTAGATATTGTTTTAGATTATCTTTTCACTTTCATTTGCCTACACTTCATCTTCATGGAACAGGAGTTCACACTATTGTGTGAGCTACTGTTGGCTCATCTTTCGGTGTCATGTTGCACAAGCTTTACTGATGCGACATCACTCTTTGCTATGAGGCTGTGGCTGTGGGACAGGGTGGAAAGATAAGATCTTTGACTTAAAACTGATAAGAATCAATGAGAGGGTATTATTTAACTGTGTGTTTAAAGAGTTTTTGTAAAATGGACCAGTTACTGGTTATAAGATCTTTTTTTAGTAGTTCAATATTCATTTAACATTGAGCTTCATTCAATTCTCTGTTAAGCTGCTAAACTAATCCTGAAATGCAGTGACTAAAGATTGATATTTTCTAATTAATAAAATGGAAGCTGTTCGTGAAGATAGCAACATGAAAGCTTTGGTGAAAGGATGTTGTCCTGATTTCTCCACAGTGAGCTATTTGGTATTGTTAGACGTTTAATATATAAGACCAAATTTTGTCACATCCATTACTTGAGTCATGAACTTCATCATTCATCAGTGTTCCAATAAATGGAATAAAATCCATGTGTTTTGATCTTGTAAGGAGGAAGTGAAATGGATATGAATAAACTGAACACACTCAGCAGTATTTTCATAAAGTGACTAAAAAAAAATTACATTAGCTCATTAAGAGATACTGGAGAGACTCGTATTATCTTGTTTTAGTATTGCCTGATTCAAATGGTTAAACAAAATCTAAGCCCCCAGATGATTATATGATATTTAAATCCATCTAATAATGGATTTAAATACTGTGTCACAAGATAAAAAAAAGCTAATATCACAAGCAGTACAGTTAAATTGCAAGAGCAGGCAACAAAGACTTGCTTCAGTTTTCGTATTATAATAGATAATGCAATCTATGCCCTTGTCTCGGCTAAGTAGGACAAAGACATTCACATCTTATACAATCCATTGACAAGTTCTTAAGACATCTTGCATCAAATGGCATTATATATTTGTTCATTAATTGCACTATAGTGCTACCTGAAATACTTTATTTGATGTTGGAAGTCACATTGTTTCAGATGCAGAAAGAATCTGCCCAAGGTTGTTGGCTGCTAGAGAGGCAAATGGAGGGTATTCTGTTGCCCTGCTTAGTTCATGGTAGAGGAGTTTTTCAATACATCCAAACTTTTCCCCTAATATACTTATGATAGTTCTATTTACATACAGTGTTACAAGCTAGACTGAATGCATTTGGTCTAATAAAAAATACTAATTACAAGCAAAACTAAATAAATCAAGCATAATTATAAAGCAGTACAGAACAATGAACAGAAAACCTATCCCAGTGTACCAGCAGCTGAAATACATGCTTCCTGATAATTTTACTTGTAGAGTCAATGGAATGGCACCGATAAGGCTTACTGCCTCTCAGTGGAAATAGGGAAATTATGTACTAATTGTATGCACATTTTTAATAAGGAGTAGGAAACACAAGGTCAGATTCTGGCAACAACTTGGAAGAAGCAGTGCCAGTAATTTACTCTTTGTCAGAGTTATTTTTTTCCACCAATATTCTGCTCCACTAGCGTGTCAGAAAAATGTAGGCTTCTGCTTTTCTAGACTAACAACAAAAGAAACATAAGGAATATGACTGCAACTGTTCACTTATTTTCAAGCCAGGAATTACTGTGGTTTTCTTAGAAGAGAGGAAAATTGAAAAGCAGGTATCATTCTGTAGGCAAAAAAAGAGTTTTATTAGATTAGTTTATCTAACACATATACAAATATGGCACATTAGAATTTTTAAAATTAAGCTGATGTTATTTTTTGTAACTAATCAAATACTATAGGCTCCATTTAGAATGCATCAGTACAACAATTTTATCTCAGAATTTTGCTGAATGCTTTCAGTGTATGCACTGAGTTTGCTTTTATTAGTTAATACTTGAAATCACATGTGAACTTATACTATTGGTGTTTATTTTGCTCTTAATACTGGCAAGTTTTTTAATAACAAATACATTACTCTAAAATGTACACTATTCTATTCTGAGAAAGGAAATGTGTTTTTATGGTTTTGAAAGTAGCCATAGGTAATTTTCTAAATAATAGTAAGTTTATCATTAAAAAAGACGAGGAATAGCTTGCACATATCATGGGAAAAGGCTGTTCAAAATGTAGAGAGTGCCTCGTGGGGTGTCCATCTGCTTTGTTCTGCCTGGGACAAGCCAAAACTGTTCCAGCCGTACTTGGGGCATTCACAGTGTGTTAGTAGCAGAAAGTACATTTCCAAGTAATAGACCTATAAATTGCTTTTAATCCCTACTGTTGTGTTGTTATATTGTAGTCTGTTATTACCTTGGGTATATTTTATTAAAAACTCTCTTTTGACTTGGAATTATTCATGGCTGCTTTATTGGTTTCTGAAATAAATGAAGCTGATTCTAGATATGCTAATTTCCTCATCTGAATATGATTCCAGAAATGCTAGTTTCCTTATTTAATGCTTGACTGTGCTTAGTTACACTACAGTGCAAACTTGGTGTTACCGAGATACACAACTAATAGGTTGGATGGCACTTACTGCTGTTTGATGAAGAGTTGTGTTACAGTGTAAGCATGTCTGCTTGCTTAATGATTCTAACACAGAGATTAGTCAATTTTTCCTCTAGATTAATATTAAACAGTCAAGACTAATTTTCCCTGTTCACTACTTACATGGCATTTTCCCAAATTTACTGAGAAACTGCTGAATTATTTCCAAAAGCAATTATTCATCTGCTGGAACGGAAGGTGAAGCTGGTCTTCAAATTTCAGCTGATTTTGACTGAACAAATGCGTCACGTGCTCTGGTATTCTCTGGTCAGAGAAAAAATCAGTCATATTTCTGGTGCAGATATTCCCATCTATAAATAACAATTCTGTTTTCTAGTGTTCTCTACTATTGATTTAAAATGCTCTGCTCTGGCAAATTATTCCTGCAATGCAAAGAGATGGCTGTGAATAGAAGTGAAATGGATTTGATGGAGAAGCAACATTAATATTCCCTGAAATTATTTGTCAGTATTCACCTCTTTATAGACATAATGTTCTTCCTGCAGCCATTCATTTGTACTTGTTTTGTTAATCCCTGTGACACTACATTAATTTAGTCACTTCACTGACCTTTCCAGAACAACTTCAAGTTTTAAAATCATAAATAAAAAAAATGAAAAATTGCTTCCAATATCCCTACTTTTATGCCTCCTTCCCATGGTGCTCTTTCAGGAGTGTACTCAGAAGGATGCTGTCATAATCCTTGTTTCTCTTGCTGCAGTATAGTACCCTGAAAGAAGGCAGGCTGTGGTGCCAAGGAGGTTATTTGAAAGATAGCATGAGGCACTTGCGGGGAAACAAAGGCAATCTGTGCATTGAAGACTACTACCACTACTGGTAAAGCACACAGGTTTCCAGAAACAGGAAAATTCCTATCTTTTATTCTGTTTCGACTCCATTTCCCTGACAGCTTTTCTTTTCTTTCTAATTTGTTCATGCAAGTAGAAACTTGAGTCTCCGCTTACTCTGCTGAACATCATGTTTTATTGCTGACTTGTCATTTGGCTTACCTTAGATCCAGCAAGTCTAATTTGGCCATTTGTTCTGCCTTATCTAAATTTTGGGTCTTGAATTCTGTGGAGCAGGGACAGTTTTGTTTTGCTGACTGCAGAATACCAGCACAGTTGTGTAGTGGTATTCAGCTGTGGTTTTCAGGGCCTGTCATAGTATAATTAATAACTGCTATTAATGACTTGATCTGCGTTCCAATAGCTCATTCACTGAGATACTGCTGTAACCTCCAAGGTTAATAGTTGTTACTATTTATTTTCTATTCATCTTACTGCCTAGAGACTCAAGCCAAGATGGAAGTTTATGGACACATGAGATAAAATTCATGCAATGAAATGTAGATGTCTGCTTCTGGGAAACCTTCGGCCTTGTGTGAAATTATCGTAGCAAAATGATTGAGATTTTGCTCTTTGCCTCTTGTCAAAGTTGGTACCCTTTATCTCCTGTTTTTTGTCTTGTTTTGGTTTTGTTTTGTTTTTTTTTTTAATATAAATTTAACTTATATCTGCTCTTCATAAGAACACTTACTTTAATATAATTATTTCTAAAAGAAAACTAATGAAGTTGCCATTTGAAATGGAAAATATGAGTAGTGTAATGACTAAGTTTTTAAGGTATAGATTCATAGAATGGTTTGGGTTGGAAGGAACCTTAAAGATCATCTAGTTTAAACCCCCTGCCATGGGCTGGGACACTTCCCA
>VWZK01021735.1:0-34791 GCA_013396935.1 Baryphthengus martii | reverse complement strand
AGTTGTTTCTCTTGCATATTCTCACTCCTCTCTCCAGCTGCAACTGCTGTTGTGCAGCTTGTTTTTCCCCCTGAAATATGTTCTCACAGAGGTGCTACCAGCACTGCTGAGGAGCTCGGCCTTGGCCACCTGCAAGTCCTTTTTGGGACTGGCTGGCATTGCTTTGTCTATGGGCTTCTCACAGAAGCCACCCCTGGAACTCCCCTGTTTTTGTAGGGGTACAAAATGCCTCAAGCTCAGTGGGACGAAGAGTGGGATAATATGTCAAAAGACTCCAATAAGTCAAATGTTCTTTTGAAAGAAAAAATACAAATTTCAAGGAAAATTCAAAAGAGAGAACAAGTTAGTAAATCAAATGTGGTGGATAGGATAATGTCCAATTAGTGCACATGGTAAGATGCTGCTGAAGCAGGATACTAGCCAACTGACTTTTTTGTTTTTAAAAGAAAGATTGAATTGTAGTCTCAAATTTAGGGTAGTTTTTCTACCATCAGTCCTTTCCCAATGCAGTAGAGTTGATCTTTTTGTTGTTTGTTTGTTTTTTTGTTTTCGCTTCTACTTGGTCTTTGCTGACATTTCTCCCTGTAGGACTTTGTACTGTTACACATTCCTGATGTCTGGAATCAGAGAGGATCTGTTCCAACTTCGTATGTACAGGGAACCATCTAGGAATGGGCTGCTTCTTGCTCTTCTTGCCGTTCTACAGCAGGTGCACCGCTGGCCAAAGTTGCTTGAGCTTTTCCATATGAAGCATATCCTGCCTATGAAGATGTCATTTTATCTCAGAATAATGCAGTCACTAACGATCTGCAAGAAATGGGTCAATTAGTTCGAGTTAAAGTTAAATTGCATGTGAGAATAATTCCTTTAAGAACTTCAGCACTCGGTGACATACTGGTTCATTATCGTAGATGAGTCTAATAAAAGAATAATGCGAATATCTCAGACTTACTTTTGTGTTTAAAATTCCCTAGGTTCCTTTACTGAGCTGTCTTTGAACACTTTTATTTCTTTTTTTTTTTTCCTTTAAGCTTCATCAGTAAAAATTACTCCTTTAGGGGCTGACAAATAATGTTCTCTTACAGAGACCTGCACTTGGAATTGCTCTTTTTTTCTGAATAGCTGCTGTTACTCACAAGGAGAACGAAGCCAGACTTTGCTCTTAACAAAAATGACTAATGGCTCTATTTTCTTTAGAAACAATGGCAGATAGCCCTTTTGGAGGAGAACAATTTGCCATTAATTTCCCTGAAGAAGACCATTATGCAGCAGATTGGACAGATAACACTTAGTGTATGAGATAACAGTTGTAAAAAATAACACGGTATCAAAGTGTGGTTTTGTACATTTTATCATCTCTGCTCAATAGAGAGGTTACAGATGAAGTTAAGGGTGGGATCTATGTAGATATATAGGAGAAAGAGACAGCTGAGCAAGCTAGGAAAAGAAAATTCTGGTAAGATGTGTCTAAATAAACAGAAGAACGGAGGTGCAGAAAGAATATCTGGCACATTTACGTGCCTGAGAGAAGAGCGCGGGAGGGGCTGGATTACAGAAACTTTTTTAGGGCTATTCCCAAAGCACGTGGACTAGAACTGGGGCTAGGTCAGCTGCTCTGGAAATTGAATGGGCAGGAGGGGAAAGGAGTGTTTCATTGTTGGGGGTTAGGCCCAGCTGACAACTGAGCACCACGCTCTCTCCTCCCCCTACCCACCGTGGGATGGGAAGGAGAATCGGCAGATAAAAGTAAAGCCTTGTCAGTTGAGATAAGTTTAATGAAACATGAAGAGAGAGAAGAAACAACAGTAATAACAGTAACGCTAATGAAATAATGTGTAAAATCAGTGATGGGCAATGCAACTGCTCTCACCACCTGGAAGTCTCCGATGCCCAGCTCGGCTGCCTGCTCAAGCTGCGCACCCTTCCCCTGACCAGCTTCCCTCTTAGATCCTGAGCGTGATGTCTGTGGTATTGGCAGGTCAGTAGAGTACCACCCACCCCTTGGGGACTTTGCTTATCCTGGCTGTGGCCCCTTCCAGCTTCTTGTGGAAGTTAACCCAATCCTAGTCGAACCCGGGACAGTCATGTAAAAAAAATTGCGAGATATACCTGGAAATAGTCAGAGGCCTCTGAGCCCTCTTTTTGGCCGCCATCTCTGCTGTTAGTAAACCTACTCCTGCCAAACATCATCTCATGGTACATTACTATTACTCTACTAACTAACATACCACCCTGAAATCTGTATGTGCTTTATCTAGTGTGTTCTCCGAGTTGCCAAAGTTGTACTTCTCTAATGTTGGCAGAAAGTGTGGGAATTCTTTTCTCTCCCACCAATCAAAGGGGATGACTGACTTCTTTAGTACCTAGTTCTCTTCTTCTTACCAACATTATTTTCTTTTCTCTGTATACTTATTTGTTTATGGAGTTGAAACTGTATGACACCTTATTACATTCCTTCATTGTAGATGCACCGTTATGAGTGTATTTTCAAGAGCGCTCCAGAATCTACTGGTGAAACAGCTACTGGTTTTAGAAATTTAAACAACTCAGCTATCATGATGCCTCAACCAGCATAGCATCTATAGTGCATATACAGATACAATTTAAAAAGTAATTAATATAAAGATAAATAGAGTTATGATAAAGTTAAATACAGTCCTGCGATACAGTTTTGTGTTACAGGTGTGTATGAAGTTCTTGACGTGCAAGTTCTTAGCTTGCTACGCGTAATATGCATTCCTTCCCAGTTATTTCTTCCTAGGTTCAGAACTTTCCAGTTCTTACTGAACCTCGGTTTTCTGCTGAGCAAACCCTCGAGTAAGTTACTGAGGTGTCTCTGAATTGAGGCTTTGCTGTTTGTTGTGTCATTTGCTCCCAGTAGTTCGCTTGTTTATGGCATGCTCTGTGTTATCAACCAGGCTCTTACTGAAGATGTTAAACAATACGACCCCCGAACTGACTCTGGGGTGCTTTGGCCATTAGTGGGATCCCAGGTGGGTGTTAAGCTTTTGACCACCAATGTAATCAATTTTCAGTCCACTTATCTCCAGTTCCCAGAGATCTCCCTGATAACCGTCCACCGTTCTTCATAGATGCAAATCATAACCTCACAATCGTACTGGCCGTGCACACTTGGGTAAAGGTCCTCCAGATGTGATCTGATCTCTCTGTGTAGTCTGTGGTGGTGCTGCTACTCTTGGCTGTCCTTCTCCAGACTGTGGCATTGTAGGCAGAGGTCAGGTGTTGTCCTTGTCACCAAGGGTTGTGCGTTAGTGAAGAGGCATCTGAGGATGTGGAATGGCAACCCTTCTCAGCGGGCATGTGAAAGTCCCACACATGGGCTTCTACCTCACATACATCGTCTGTTTTCACCTCTTCTTTCAACTCTGGTAAGAGTACAGCTCCTGTAGTATAACAAACCTCTTTTAAGACTCTCCTCTCAAGCTGAATCTTGACAGCATAATAGGAGGAGCATGGGCAAAACTTTTTGTATGTGTTTGTAGTGAAAAAGACGGTTCATTATTTTTTTTTTTTATTCATGATGAGATCTAGGAGATGCACTATTATAAGAAACAACATTTTAAATTTGATTGGGATGTAGAAGCTCGTAGTGTTTATGCTTTGATGTTAATTCCTTGCTTTTAAAAATGTTTTTCAGTATTCTCTCAGTATTCTGAATATAAGCTTTAGTGAGCATTTGGTATTTCTTGGCAAATGATTTCAATGCTGTTGCTATTCAAACCTGCTGTTAGTAACGCTGCTGGTACCACATAAACATCCTCCACAGAAATCTTACTGAATGAGTTCAGTGAGACAGAGAGAGGGCTGAAAAGTGGTGGCTCTCAGCCCAGCCTCATCAACGGTACTAGAAGCGTGAGGCAAAGAAAGGGAGAGTGGGATAAACATTGAGTGTGGGGAGCTGAGTGCCAGAGTTACTGGGAGCAGCTATTTTATTTAATTGTGCTTCGCCAGCCCCGTGAATACAGCCCTCGGGGGTGGCATGGCCCGCGAGTCTGGAGCAGCAGAGGAAGCTGACATCAGCCTCCTTGGATTCTGGCACTGAACAACAAACTCATGTCCTTTCACCTGTCCCTCCAGCACCCCACTCAAGGAGACTGGATGCCAAACAAGTAGGAAAGGAGTTTTGCAGCAAAGCTCGAACTCTCTACAAGTGAGTCCTTTACTACCAAGAGGAGCAGTGCTGAGCTTTCCTCTGTGGTGGCTCATTATTTTGGAGCTTGTTCTCTCACATTGATTCTCTCAGTTACTAAACTGATTCCCAGCAGTACTGGATGTGAAGTGCCACTGCCATTATCTCTGTCTGAGGTGCTTTATGCACTGAAGGACTTCTGGTGGTTTTGGCTAAATTAGTTGTATTTCTAATGGGAGACTTAACCTGCAGAAAAAGAATCAAAACTGGCAGTAGTCACCTTTTCAGTACTAGCCTGTAAAAATATTCTAAACTTTGTTTCTTCTTATTTCTTAAGTCCAGGAAATAAACCTGATTGTTTTGGTTTTAAACCTTGATTTTCTAAAGAAGAGCTCTCGCTCTATGCTTCTTTGGAGTCTTGGAGAGGAATCTTCAAAGGTGGCTTCATGGGAAGCATAAAAGGTGTCACAGCTGGTGAGAAGAGGTGGATCCTCTTGAAAAGAAAGAATAGAGCCAAAAAAAATCAAGAGACAAATGGTCCCTGCCCTTCTGGAACTAGTTCTGGTCCTAGTTCTACTGCAGGTCCTTACCAATGTGGTGTAACATAAAGTATGTGCCTCATGTCCTACAGAAAAAACAACCTATTGAATCCATCTGGAAAAAAATAGTGAATGATGTGCTCGGGAGCACATGATCCAACCTGGCTTCTTGCCCTCACAGATGTTCTGAAACACATGAAGATGCTGTGATAAGAAATGTGGTGTTGGGGAGTGTGGTAGCAACTTTATTCCCTTGATTGCTCCAGCTGCTAAGCTAATGTTCTGCGTTCATATAACAGAGGGCTCCTATGGCTCGTGGTAGGTTAGATGTCTGTGCAGGTCAGCAGAGATGAAAAGCAGCCTCTCCTAGGCAGGTGAGTGTCCACATGTTACTGAAGAGCATGTCTGCATCCTGGGTGAGGATTCCAGACAGGCTCAGATTCCGGGTGGAAGAATTCCCCAGTACACCAGCTTCATGCATTTTCATGGTGCAAATTGTACTTCCCCAGTTACAGTTTGTATTTTGGGGTAGTGCCCTCCTTAGATGTGGTTGGAGTAGCTTAGTTACTCTGGGTGTGTTGCCTGTGACTCTGCAGGCATTAGGAACGGTTGATTTTCCTGTTATGATTTAAACTTTGATAGTGTCTCCTGGTTTATTGCTCTACTACTTCTCCATGCGACCAGCAATTTAAGGCCCTACAGGGTAGTGGAAGTCTTGCTGACGTGAGACTGAAGGTCCTGGAGCTAAGATAAAAGTGGAAGAAAAGTTTCCACACGCTACTGATTGCTAACTTTCTTTTTCCAGCACTGGATGAGGTTGGGACAGAGCTATTGGGAGATGACCCTACAGTAGCTCTTTCAGTAAGACTTAGAATATTAATTAATACGTGTTACGGAGTCGCTGGGAAGGTTTGGTTAAACCCTCTGCTGTTGGAGAGGTACAAAGACGTCTGGGGACGTATTTGGTGAGCTCAAGTCTGCTGCAGAAGTGAGCTGGAAGCAAGTGGAGGGCTGCTGGGTGGGGCTTGTTGAAACAGTCTGAAAATAGCACAGCTGCTAAATAGCAAAGACCTGGCCTGGAAGAGGTAAAGAGCTTGCAGCTCAGATGAGAAGCAGATGTATGTACTTGAGATGCAGCTTGAAGAAATGGAATAGAAAACCCATTAAGAACTCCTTGAAATTAAAGCCAGCAAAATAGTCTGAGAGCTAATGGCAGCGAGGAAAAAATAATATAATCTTCTCCGTTTTAAGTTCTATTAGGGAGCACATGCAGCCTGAAAGACTTTTGGGTTTGAAATTGTCCAAATAGGGTTTGATGTCCAACTACAAATTGGAGAATGTAGCTGCTCTTTGATAAAAAACAACCAAACCTCTGTGTAGGAATAGGGGGGCCAGCAGTATAATATACTTTTTTTTTTTTTCTTGTATTACGGTAAGTTACATAAAATTTGAGTGGAATTTTTTGTGGCCATGATTTAGTTTCGTGTTGCATAAAGTTTGGGAAATTTTGTATCTTTCCTGCTTTGGTAGCTGGTAGAAATAATGTCACTTCAAGAAACACTACATATGAAGCAGTAACTCATGTGGCCTTCAGGATTTTCCCCTAAATTGGTCATTTCTAAGTCACATAATTAATAATATCCCCGCCTTACACCCTGTGCTATAGCAGTGAAGTTATACTTGGTTAAAATATCATTATAAATTCAGAGAAATACTTAATTTCAATGGGTTCTCTGACATCATCAGCTTGGATTTTAATATATAGGCTTTTAATGCATAGGTCATATACAGACAAAATGCCAACACAAAACAAGGGCTGGATTTGCTTTATTCATTTTTTTTAGGTCAACCTTGGTCTGAAAATATTTGTTGAGGAAACTGCCCTCCTTGCTTTAGGACATCAGCTGTTCTCTGAGTCAGACTCATCATATTTACCATATTCTTTAGCAATATAGATTTCTGTTGGGTAATAATTCAAGTGATGGCAGCGTCTACCAAAAAAGTTTCAGAAGAGAGATCGATAAAATGATGTAACAAATGCCCTACACGAGAAAGAAAATTAATAGGATCCTTTCTTTGAATTTTTTTAAATGTTTTGGTTTTGTTTTTTTTTTTTTAAAGCTTTTCTGATTAGGCTGCTTTTGGTCATTTTGCATCTTTTTCTGAAGACTGTCAGATTTTCAGACTACGTACATATTTTTTTTTTTAAGGTAAGCCATCGTCAGGAAAAATAAAAAGTATCTTCAAGTCTCAAAGTACATATGGGATTGTAGCATGTACTTCAGTTCTGAGAAGCATTAACCGTGACCCTGACTGAGCATGATGCTTCAACATGCATAATTTAAGTCATGGATATTAAACAGATTGAAATCCATCACCCATGGCTATTAGAAGTTGTTAATGTGTCTTTCAGACGGAGAAGGACTTGAAAGAATTACTGACATTTCACATGGTTTCAAGTAGAGCAGTAAGGATGAGATTTCTGTTTAAAATGCATGGATACCTTTAGCTAGAAAACGTTGAAAAACCAATGTAGTGACAAATTTGTGACTTCATTCTGGATATTTTTACCCCCTGCCCTTTAACACGGTCAGGACAAAGGCAGGGAAGCCCCAGAAGGAAATCAGAAATCACAGGTTCTGACTTGAGACCTTCTGCATCTAGAGGTTGTTAAAGGGATACTTTGGCTAGAGATGCTGTGGTGCTACTCAGTTTTCACTGTAAATGGTGTATTTGTTCTGGTTACAACTAAAATTACGAAAAATAGGCTTTGTAAATTATATAAACATCTTGATGTTCTGAAGAAGATATTGAACATTATAATCAAACCGTTGCTGACTGAAGATCAGGAAAGGTCTGAATGTACAAGTTCTTATAGCAACGATTAAATAGCTTTAGGAATATTTGTAAAGTTGTGGGACTGCAATTTATTGAAGCAATTTCCTTATTTAACCTCAGAATCAACTGCTTATTTTCTTTTGCTTTTAGAGACACAAAGATTTTGTTCAACACATCTGATAATGGACTTTCTTTAAGTAACAGGTGATTTGAAAAATTAGCTTTTTAGGAAAATTCCTACAGGCATCTGTCGTATATGAGTATATCTATTTTGGATTTAAGATAGCAGATTCTAGGAAAACCAGAATCATAGAATGCTTTGGGTTGGAAGGGACCTTTAAACCATAGTACAATTCAAAAAAAAACCCAAAACCACACCTCCAATCTAGAAAGAAACTGGTGGGGTAGGAGTAACGGGGGGAAGAATATAGAACAAAATAACGTTACTGTGTTGTAGATAGATGCGTAATGCTGCCTCATCTGGAATGCTCTGCACCATTGTAGTCATGAGGTTTCAAAAAGTAGACTTGAAAAAGATTCGGAGAAGAGTAACAATAAAGGTATGAACTGGCTTTGGAGAGAGGAGTAGGTCAGCTAAGACTTACTTCTAGAAATGCCTGAGGGATGTAACGTTTGGGATCTGTGAAGTTACCCGAAGTGTAGAGATGAACAAGAATTGATTTATTGTCTAGTTGGCTTCAGGCCAACTGGAGAATGTGTAGTTCATACAGGGCCTCACTTCTGTGTTCTTCCTGAAGGTTGCTGCAGGGTGCTTCGTCTTGGGAGGGATTTTGGTCTCAGTCAGGGGGACTACTCTTTTGTTCCAGTAGCCTCATGTTCTAGTTATTTTAGCTTTTCACCATCTTTGGAGTTACTATCAGGAAGACACTATCATCGTTGTAATTTCTGTTTATCTTTGTAATGACTTAAAAAAAAAATAATTAAAAAATCACTTAATATGCCTGTCTTTTTACTTACTTTCAAAAAGTAATAATTAAAAAAGGCAAATAATGTGTGTTAATCTATAGATGGTTAATCTGTGCAGCCTCAGAGTAAAGGGACGTGTAAGTATTGCTCCAGGACTGTGGTTCTCTTCTGCACTTCCAGATTCTGCTCATTTCTTTCTTCCTGTTTCAAAACCCACCTTTCTAGAGCAACATTTTTTACTAATAGAACATCAGCATTGAAATAACAGGTTAGGCTGGGACTGTTTGGTGCTTGGTTTTTGGGTTTTGTTTGGTTTTTTTTAAACCCCTCGGAGGTAAAACTGTTGACTGGTAAAACACAAAGAATGGTTTTTTCCCATAAAGATGTTGCTTGATGCTTGATTGTTTTAAAGTTGTGATTCTGTGGCTTTGACGACTGTAGGAGACTCACATTTTCCCAGTAGTTTGATTTTTTTATAAATTGACATTTCTTTGTGATGCTCTTGGTGATCTTTTAGCAGTTGGGATGGAACTGCTGGTTGTGACAATAACACTCACTGCACTTTGTGACCCTTAATTTACTCAGACATTTTTATGTTGGGTAAAGTCTTTTTTAATGTTCTGTCCTGGAGAATAGCAAGTTAAATTGAGACCTAATAAATAATTCCAGTAATTTTTCTGCTCTACCTGTTATCTGAGGTGTGCAGATCAATTTATTTATGCCTCAGCTATGACTTTTTAATTTATTATCAAATTTCTTAAAATCCTGAAAGCAATTGATTTAATTAAAGTTTTTCCTTCTTGAAATTGTAGCCTAATACAGTTAATGACATAATTGGGAGGATCTTTTATGTTTAGGAAGCTAATTTGTAGAAAACAGAGCTAATTATACTTATTTAATGTCAAATCTTACTGATGCAGTTCAAAACTACACAGCAGAAGATTCATTTTCCTAAAATTCGTGTATCCTTGAAAATGTTGGGTTTTATTGATGAATTCTGGAGCTTTGGTTTTGGAAAGTCATTAATGGAAAATTTAATTAAGTTTTTCAATATCTTAGTACTTAAAGTACCAGTGAACCGCTGTAATATTTTAAGAGCAATCTTAGAAACATTACCTATGTAAGTACTGTGAGAAATACCTTTTTAAATGCTTGTAAGTAATATTGTCTGCATGGCATTTTTGCTTAATGAGTGGAAATGGCCTCTGAATTACACTGTTTTATTCTGTATGAGGAATTTGTCCCATTATGATGACTGTAATCTTTTTCTTATTTGTTTTTTTTACTGCTTGCCTTTTCTAGGAAGTAGAGGTTGGTATACATCTTCTATCTTTCATGATTCTGTGATTTATACGTTGATTCCTTATGTTTTACTAAATGTGGGTTGTTTCTCCCTCTCCAGGATGATTATTTTCGCACATGGAGTCCGGGTAAACCATTTGATCAAGGTAAGATTCTGCAACTAGTTATTTGTAGGGGATAAAATTTAAAGTCCTTACAATTCTACTCCTGTTCTAGAATATCTTACAGAATTTTGTGAATTTCTATAATTTTCTCCCTCTTCACATGATGGATTTAAAGCGGGCCAGAAGTTCAGCCTAATCATCATTTTCTGTCTTTGACTTTTGAAAATTTTATTGATTAGAGACAGAGATGGGAGCATTAGGAACCACCAAAGTGGCTTCAAGTTCCCCTGGTAAACAAGTTCACGGAGTTTTGGAGGTTTTGTTTTATTTATGTATTTTAAGTTCATAGAATCATAGTTGCGTTTTCAGTAGGACGTTTGAAGAAAAACAAGCATGCAATCTGATTCTTTGTCTTTGCGGTTAAAAAAAAATAAATCATTAAAATGATGAAAGTCTCTTTATATCTGGTTGATGAAGGAAGATCTAAAAAACGAGTTTTGGAAGTTTCTGTCATGTTCAAGTGATCTGTCTTGAGGCAAAACACAGATGGAGCTTTGAGAGTGCTACAGTGCAACAGTTTCAGCCTTAAAATAATTTGAGCAAACGCAGCAAAATTTCGTATTAAACATTCCCTCCCAAGACGTTGGAACTTAATATTTCCTGTCAGTATAATCCACTTCACGGGTGGTGTTTCAAAGTGTATGACTACCCTTGTGAAACTGAGAATCTTGATACTTTTTTGGTTTGTTTTTTTTTTCCTGGTAATACCATTGGCAAAATTGCAATGAAGAAACAGCGTAGGTGCTTGTACAGAAGAGACTGAGATAAAAATGTGTTGCAAAAATAATATTTACTCCACTTAAATAACTTTCTCCATAATGGATGCTGACTTTTAAGGGTGATTTGTAATAAATTATATTTGGTACAACCACATCTCTTAGAGATGGACTTTCCACCGTGTTCTATGCTTTTGTCACTTATAATTAAGACTTACTGTGGTAAGTCTTAATTAGAGGAAATGTCTTCATTTCTTCAATGAATGCACCCAGTTTGCTTTACCAGTTTGTGGGAGGGAGGAGTAGAGGGAGAGACAAGAGTCATAGAATCCTAGAATGGCTTGAGTTGGAAGGGATCTTAAAGATACCTCGTTCCAACCCCCTGCCATAGGCAGGGACACCTCCCACCAGAGCAGGTTGCTCAGAGCCTCCTCCAGCCTGGCCTTCAACACTTCCAGGCAGGAGGCTCCACAGCTTCTCTGGGCAACCCCTGCCAGGGTCCCACCACCCTCAGAGGAAAGAACTTGTTCCTAAGTAGTAAGTCATATTTATGTTATCACTACTGTGTGAATCGTGGTGATTTTCTTCCGATTTGGTGGAAATTTGTCAATGTTAATTTAGATCCACGGCAGCCTGGATATTTTAGAACCTGCCGATTTCACAGCTCCTGTGTCTCTCCTCATTATATATTAATATAGTAGGATGATGTACTTGACTGTAGACTTCTAAATCCTCAGAGAAAAGTATTCCTTTCTTTTGGTGAAGTACCTCATCTAAGAAGCAGGCTTATCACTTCACTACAAAGTACCTTTAGTCTGTTCCTTTCTTCTGTGGGTTTTGATGAAGGGACACAGTCTGCAAATATGTTTTTCATATGAGAGCTGAAATAGGCTTTACTTGAATTAATGACTTTCATCAGAAGACACTGAATTGAATATGCTGTAAATTTTGATCATGATTTTGTTATCGTATACTTAATATGTTTGTGGGGTTTTTTTCTTTTTTTTCTTTTTTTTTCTCAAATGGCTGCCAGTTTTTCGGAAGATAGACTGAAGTACAATTTTTTTCCGCCGGAATTAGAGTTTGATATGTGCTGGCTTGTTCTGTTACTCTCAGTTCTTTGGGGATCCTGGTGCTGATGTTCACAGAATACTTTTCTGAATTGACAAACAACCCAACTAAGAAAACATGTTAAGGTTATCTGTCCTGCCTTGTTTGCAAAATGGTTTGTGTATTGAGTAGTGAATATTTTAAAAGCATGCCTTCAGACTCCAGCTTTCTATTTTCATATCCTTGTTATCTGAAAATGAATGCTGAAGAATGAAATGCATTTGCTGAGTAGTTTTATCTACATTTCACTGTGCAATTTGTAGCTGAAAAATAATGCTACTTGGGAACACTTTTTAATAATAAAAAATGCAGTGTAGTTTTAATTTATTTTTTTTTCCCAATGTCTTAATTTGTCAGTCTATCATTTAAAGAATATCAGGTATGTTTAGCTGCCGGTGCGCTGCTTTTTGGTTTTCCTGCAATGACTGCTACAGTCTTTGTGTTGAATTTAGCAGTGATACTGAGTTGAGCTGTATGTCAATAAATGTAATTTCTCAAGATTTAGGTGTTTTCTAGATTCTGATTGACACACAGATACTCTTCATTAAATAATCAGGGATTTGCATGCTGTTATTTTTCTGAATGTCTGTAAGTAGCCTTGCTGACTAGATCTGGGAGATACCCAAAAAGAGAGAAGATTTCCCAGTGAGTATCTTGATCTGCATGTTGACAGAACTGGCTTCCTCTTACCTTTGGATATCATGGGAAATAATTTTTTGAAACAAACCCAGAATATAACTCTGGAAGCACCATATTTTTGTTCATGCATTCAAGTCTCTCTCATCAGATTGGAAATGTGATCATGGGTGGTATTTTGTGGGAAGAGTCATTCATGTTTGGAACTGTGGCAGCCTTGCAAATGTCAGTTCCTTAGGAGTCAATGTCATGGTCATGATTTGCTGAAGAAATCGGGTCTTTTATGATTGGCTTTGTTTGTCAACAAAAGCCATACAGCGGTGACAGTCTCAGCACTTTGCTTTTTCCTTGTATTATTTGATAATACAGGAAAAAGTGAGAGTTGGTGGACTGTAAAAACTTTAAGTTTTAGGTTTTACATTCTGATAGTCTCTCTAAGTGTGGTTCCAGGGCTGTGCTAGAAGTGCTACACCAGCACGATTCCACTCCACTTGTGTACCACTTCCCTGCTAACTTCAAAACAAAGAAGGTTTAACTATTAATTACCTTTTTCACCTCAGTAACCATACATGTAGACTTAGGAGGTTTTAATTTTTTTTTATTTATTTTTTTTTTACCAAAGTGAATTATTCAAAACAGTAACTGGGGCCATGACAAAGGGATGGGTGTGGAGCCCTGCGATGTGTTGAGGCTTATTGCAAGCCAAGCAATCGGCATTACAGAATCTTTACGAGGGTTTCTCCTTCGGTCTTCTCCGATTGCCATTCGAGTTTGTGCAGCAGCTATTCTCTCGAGTGAGAGCATTCCATAAAAAAAGTTTTCCCAAATGAAAACGTGAAACTTGTAAGTGAAGGCCAAGTTTTTAAAATGTAGAGATAAACTCGTAGTAAGAGATTAAAATTGTTCACTGAAGGTGGTGTTTGAATGGGAGCAGTAACAACTCCCCATGTCTCTTGTGGTAAAATTGGTAATAATACTGCTGAAGATACAGGCAGATAAGGTCTTTGAGAACAGAAATAAATAATATCCTTATTTTATCTCAATCGGTGTTTATTTCTTTTCATTTTGTTTGTTTTATCAATGTTTGACTTTTCAGAAACTTACTATAAATCTGTCAAAATGTGGAAGAAGCAAGGAATCATTTTTGGCATGAGAAGATTCTGAAGTCCAGGTCTGCTAGACAGGATTTTTTTTAGTATTTGCTGTGAAAACAGTGAACTGTAGGAATTCCTAGTGCTTTTACAGATGTTTTTCTTCTTCACTGGTTTAACTTATAGCAACTTTACATGATGAAATTGCAACTAGATATTTGGAAGTCTGAAACTGTGTATATGAACAAAAATGAAATCTTTTAAACTGCATAAACTGGCTCCATGTTATAGAGATGGTGGTGGAGTATTTAGCTTTATGTCTGTGTTTTTCAAATTGGTGTCATTTAAAAATTGCTCAGTCTCTGTTGCACCTCTTTGTTTTTTAAGCCGTAGTGCTGGTACCTGTATTTTAATTGTGTCTGAATTGACTCTTCTATGTTGAAAGCCATTCTTATGTTGCTGTGATTAAGTACGTCAACATTACTCAGGTAGGCTGATCTGTGTAATTCCATTGATATTAGTGGCTGGAGAGTGGTTGTATGGCAATTTCTGTCCAAGCATTCCAGGAGGTTAGCCCCTACTAGGAAAATGTATAGTGGGGTTTACTCCTGGGCTGCAAAATCGAAGCTATTTTACAAGCTGGAAACATGTTATAGCTTGCATTGCAATCCACCAACGCCATTCCTTAAAGCAACACCTGACATTTGCCAAATGAGAACTCTCATTTGCTTATATGCATATAAGATAGAAAAATGTATTTACATAAAATATTTTGAAATATGTAAATATTTACGTATTCCTATAAATATCACGATGTAAATTCTCAATAAACAATCTTGTGGGGCAGGTATTATTGTTGGAATAAATCTGAATGTTCTATTAATCGCATTTAGTTGCTGCTAAAACACAGGTTTTTCCCTTTCACTGGTTTTAGAAGCAAGAAATTAGGATGTTTTGGGATTTGGACTATTCCAAGCTGAATAATTTAGTCGCTTCAGCGTTATGTTTTACCAATGTTTTCTCAAATTAAAACATCCCAAAAGAATACTTGCTAACATGTTTTCTTCATACCACTTTTACATCAGATAAAAACATACAGGATACTTTTGATATGTTTCATTTTCAGACTCCAGATAGTAGCAGAGCTTGGAGGGTGTAGCTCTTGAATAAAATTACATGTACAAAGCCAGTGGTGTAATTTTTTTAAGCGGAAAGGATGTTTTCCTTTGCTCAATAGAAATACCTTGGAGGAACAGTAGAGTATTTTCATGAAATGGAAAAAATGTGAAATGACATTTCCGTGGAGGATGAACACCCTGAAGGTATAGTTGGTTTGTAGATATATTTACAACATTTCTTAAAGACCATTCCACTGAATTATTTTTGGCTTTTACAGTATCAGGTTATATTAGATGTCTGTTTTTACTGCAGAAATATTCTTTTTACTGCAGAAATAGGTTTTGAAACAATTTCACACACATTTTGATTGGATCTTTGCCTATTACCTCTTTATTTTTCATCTACCTAGTTCTGTAATAATTTGGGTAACTAAGGATATGCAGATACATGCAAACACATCTCTGTAATTTGTGAATACATTTCTGACTGTGAACTGAAACTGTTTAGAGCCATATTCAGTAAAATTGTTTGATTCATTCATTTGCAAGCCCTGGGAAGTCAAAAGGGAGCTTAATGAAGATCCATTAGTTGAAGACCAAAACCAGTAATGTAGGTTTAACTTTGCTATATTTGGTATGTGCACTTGTGATCTAGTTGTTATAGCAAAGCTTGATTTTTTTTAAAAAAATTAGAAATATATATCTGTCACTTTCAAGATAAATTGCATTACTTTGCAATTAAAATATATCTCATATCACTTTAAATATAGTTTAGACTTAGTGGTAAATATGCAGGAAATCTTCTTAACAGCTTTTCAGCTCTGTTTTGTTTGGGGTTTTTTTTGAAATTCACGATGTCTTCCTCCAAAGACACCATTTCTTTATCTGAGCCAACATTGTAATCTGATGAAGAGTTTCCAACTTCAGGTATTTAGGTATGTTTAGGAATCCTATTCACCAAGAAAATACTCCAAATCCTGCTTTAAACAGATTCCTACTGCTTTTCAATTACTTTCAGCCAGCCCTTGCCTGATAAGGTCTTTTGCAGATGTCTGAGGAATACTTAATGATGCTTTTTCTATCTGATACTGTGCTGTAGTGCTGCTTTTATTATTTCTCTTTTATAAATTTCTCTATTGTGGTAACACCATGGAAGTGCCTTGTCCCGTATGGTTCCCAGTCTTGGCTCCTGTCTCGGATTCGCTGGGTAATACACATCTGCTTTTCTAGTTGCGGATCGAAAATTATTTCAGTATTTCTTTCTATAGTATCATTCAATGGATTCTAAATTCTTCCAGATATTTTAAGAAAGGCTATATGAAGAAGTTTTAGTGAGGCCAAACCCAGCCCATGACACAAGATTTTGCTTGCCTTTGGTAGCAGTTTAACCCCTTGTTCCTGCTCCCCTGCCACCCTTGCTTCACGCCCTGGTGTTAGGTTTGTAGAATCACCAAATCTTGAATTATCATAAGATAAATTTTAAAGTTAAATTTAATTTTTTTAAGTCCTTCTGGTTCTGTCTTGCTATGCTGGGATGTACCAGCTAACTCTCTTGAGTAATGGATGCCATCGGTCCCTGAGGACAGTGTGCCTTAAAATATTTCAGTGTGGACTAGGACTGTCTCTTCGTTATATGGCTGCTTAATGGCCTAATGAACTTTCTTATATTTGCCACAAGAATTTAAAGAAAGCTTGTAAAATAGCTAATAGATGTAGTTATTAACAGTATAAAATCTGAAATTGCACATTACCTTTTAGTGGTGAGGGAAAAAGAGCTTAATAAACCCCTTTAAAAAGCCAATGAAACAAATAATGTAAAGAAGAAAAAGGGCTGTACGTAATTTTTCTTGAACTTAAACAGAAGAATGACAATTCTTAAGGCACATTTTAGATGTTAAAAGTTGCTTTTTGACTCATTCTTATTTAACCTCGTCATATTTAAAAACCTCTTTCCTTATTTGTTAACTAAGATCTTTCTTGTCTCTTTCTGTAATCCTGTTTATCTCTGGCTGATGTGTACATAACTCTTTACTAAGTTTTCATTTACAGTGTGTAAAGAATGTACATCTCAGGACAAATGAGTTGCGGAATGGCATTGGCATGTAAAATTCCTGTTCGTAACCTCTGCATTGTTCTTGCGTTTTGATGAACAGAGTTGTGAGAGAACTTCTTTATTTCTCTGCAGCTGGACAGAGCTGTCAAGACAAAGTCTGAGGTCTTCAGTGCCCTGGTGTGTGCACACAACCACAGGGTTAGTTCAGGGCTGCACTTCGGTTTATAAAACAACTACTCTAAAAGAAACAACAAATCAACCCCCACTTCTCTTTTTCAAAGCACCTGGAACAAGCAATGTGATATGTACAGAATGTGTTATCAGCCTCAGTTACGGATAAGTCTTTTCTTTTTCTTCAAAAAAAGTCTTTACGGGGACAGAAGGGCAGAACACGATTGAGTCTGATAATCAACATAGGGCCAGGAATGGGTGCTGTGTAGAAATACATATTTTTGACACAGAATGCTAAACCATCTGGTTTATCAGTTTAACACGTAAGGAACCTAACGGCACATCCCTATTCAATATAATTCTTACTGTCTCTTTTTTTTTTCTTTTCTTCCCAACAGTTTTTTCTTTCTGATAGTACTGCCAAAACCCATCCCTTATTTCTGGCATCGCTTCTGTTTAGGGCCATTTTTCTAATTTTATTTCCTACTTGGATCTCTTGGGGGTTCCACTGATGTATTTAGCTGTGTGGTGTATGTGTGCAGGTGGGGGGGGGTTGGGGGTTTTGTGTTGCAGCTTTTGTCTGTTTGTTTGTTTGGGTTTTTTTAATGGAATCTTTAACTCTGGCCCCTGGCATTTTTATTTTTTTCTTCAAGTGGCAGTTGTTTAAAGAACGAGTACTTTCTTAGATACACCACAGCAGAATTTAGCGAGTGGATGCTTTACCTCCTCTCTGGGTTAATTTGTTTAGGGACCAGCACATGACCATTTAGGTCTTATTGAATTATTACTGTGCAGTGTAGCTTGGTAGATGTTATTATTTCATAGTAGGAATGACAAGAAACGGATGAAGCGAAGTCTTGGGTATTTTATTAGCATCCTGGCTTACAGCTTTGCAAAAAATCTGGTATTATGTGGGAGATGCGGGAGCCAACATCTGAATGAACAAATGTTCCAAACTCCTGACCGCGTGTCACTTACTTTTCTGATTTCTTTTTTATTAATTTTTGGCTTATGGTTTTACTGGGATTTCAGAAATGTATAGTGGCTTCTGAGCTATAAAAAACAAAAACCTACTTCTGCTTAGAAGTGACATGAATAAAATGGCAAACTGTAGGCAACAAAATCCAATTGAGAATTGTCTTCCTTGGGAATTCAGTGCTCTGCATGACATAATGGGTATGCAAACTTCCTAAAACTCCTATGCAATTTCTAGTATTAAAAAACTACAGTAAAAAAGAGCAGCGTTTGATTACTTCTGTTAAAAATATTGTCTGTCTCAGAGTTGGACAGGGTGGTTAGTTCTAATTCTAATTTTTAGAATTAAAAACCAGTGGTGCTGTGTGAGAATGTACGGAAGTATCCATGTTTGATGAAGTTCTGTTTTCCTTGGTAAGGAATTTTGCGCCGGCTTCCCTTGAGTGTGTTGCATTTTATCCTGGTGAAAATCAGTGCCTTTCGGTCTGACCCGCTGGACGAGCCCTCCACGTGCTTGGTGGGTTTTATGTGTGGTGTGTTTCTTTTCTTAATTGCATGTTTCTAGATAATTGTTAACAATTTTCTAAAATTATTTTTAGCTTTAGATCCGGCTAAAGATCCATGTTTAAAGATGAAATGTAATCGCCATAAGGTCTGTGTTGCACAGGATCAACAAACTGCTGTTTGCATTAGTCACCGAAGGCTTACGCACAGGTAAATACTTTAAAAGTAATCTATAGACTTCTTTTTAGAGTATTCCTGACTGATTGTAAACCATAAGTACACTATAATTAGTCTAGTTGTTCAATAACATGTGACCAGAGTAGGAATAGATTTTAGAAGTAATTCTGTATGCATCATTTGATGAGAATGTTTAATATTTGATCTTTTGGTAGGCTGGTAAACTAGAGGGTGTGCATATTGAAATATTGCAAGCTGCTGAAACAAATACATTGTAGGAAATACTTACTGTGCCAGTACCAAATGAGTATAACGGTTATGATAATGGCCTGCTGCTCTACATTAACTTCACTTACATGAAGCTAGAGAACTCAAAATTGCCTCTTGAAGTATAAAGTTATAGTGTTAGTTGTTTGATTTGGGGTTTTTTTCTTTCTTTTTTCTCTTTGCATTCCATTTTCTTTGCGTTCTGGACTAGTTAAATATAAGGAATAAATATATGAGAAAGTTATTCTGGAATCTAAACGTAGGTTACTTACATTTTTAACTTTTTTGGGAAGGACAATTTCAGATTCGCTATTTCTATGGGTCTTAGAGTGGCAAAATATTCATGCACCTCTGTGACTTTATGTGAGGCAGAAGGTGGATATTTAGGGTTCTGAACCATACACTCAGTTGAGTCATGAGAGTGTTCTTTGCTGAGGAGATGGAGTCAAGTTGTGTTTTTGACCTGGGATTGTTCTTTTCTTTTTTTTTTGTATGCACTTCATTGCGAGACACAGAACATAGTAGAAAGGCTAAAATTCAATAACTTGATTAAAATGTGTGTGTTAAAGTGCTTTACTCAGCAGGGACTGAAAAGAGCTGAAGACTTTCTTGTCTGATGTAAGAGGATCATTCCAAGCCTTTTAGAGAGCCAGTACAGTTTTATGAACGAGAGACGAAATGTTCTTCCGAGTGTCTAGTTACATGAAATACACCCATCTGTAGCTTTTCAAACAAGATAATACATAGTGAAAGGAAAAACTTCAACTATTCTTGATCTGCAGCTGCAGTTAGTTAACAAAAAAGCTCGACATTGTTTGCAGAACTAAACTATTTCTATCAGTCAATCTCAGTGTAGAGCTAGACATTTTGATTTGAGAAGAAGGCTGAGTGAAAGCAGGAGGGTTTTAGGTGAGACTGGGTATTTCAGAATACATGAAATGGAATGTGTGCTCTTTGTACACGTAAACATGAATCCTTAAATCCCCACATACATGGAGTCGCCCCTTAGAGCAAGGAAAGAAAGAATTTGTGGTGATGCCGCAACACGTAGGAGCTCATGAAGGCCGTGGCAAGCTGGTAGCTAAGCAGACTCAGAAAAGTTGGAAGATTACTTCAGCAACAAGCTATCGTAGATTTTACGGGTCCTGATAAATAGTCTGGTAACTTCATCGTAGATTTTAAACAGACAGTTAGAATATGAAGTGACACGTCATGTGATTTGCTCTAAGAAAAACATTAAGTGAATAATAAGCTATTGTACTAAACTTTGTAGTGTAGAGGTGAATTTCTAAGCAAGTAAGTTAGCTGCTGGTGAAGAGCAGGAATCTAGAAAATCTGAAAAACTGGGAGAGGTTTGGCACCCAGCAGAGAGTTGTCATGAGAGTAACAGCGAACAGAAATTAGTGCCTGGGGTTTCAGCTGGATTACTTTTACTACAATTCTTTTTTGGTACTTCATGTTTGTCTAAAGAAAAAATACTTTAAGCCAGATACTTAAAGGTGAAAGGAAGGAGTAGGGACAGAGCATCTATCTGCTTCAAATGTTTCTCTTTCCTTTTATCTCAAACCAACTGCAGGAGACGCTTTAAAAATGAGCTTAGCTCAGTTGAGCCCCAGTCATTACACAGCTCATTCCAAGATATGACTGTTTACCGTGAGAAACTGGGGAAGCGATGACTTGCTCGTTAACATTTTGAAATGTATTTTGTGTAGGAACTCTGAAAATGAGGAGGTTGCAATACAGTTTGGGGCCAAAAATCTGAGTGGCTTTATCAGAACCTAGTGACTAACCTTTTACTTCTACAAATAAAAGAAATGTACTGCATAAAATTAATCAGATACATTAAATCGATCAATGCTTGGATGTGTTAAATTATTCAGTGCATTAAATGCACGGGCCATTTTTTCTAGGTTAATGTAGATGTGTCTCTTCTGTGAATTCCTCGCCATACATTAAAGTCCTTTCCCCTTAATGTGAAGGTCCTGCTGTGCTTTTTATGGGTTTGTTCATGGAGAATGTGCAATTCGACACAACAGTTAAAATGTTTTAACTGCTAAGTTAAAGCAAAGAAACCAAAAATTGTAATTGCTTTTTTTTTTTGTATTAGAGATCCACAAGGCAGCTTCCAGAGAATTGTGCAGACTGGACTCCTATAAAATGTGAAGCTGGGTTGAAGTGAGCAGGCCTAATGATACAGAATTCACTGTTTTAAGAATTAAGGAAAGAGTGGTGGGTGCTCTCTGCATAAAACGTTTCTTAAGAGTTCTGTGAAATGAAGTTAGGTTTAGTGAGAAGTGTTTCCTGGCCTTAAGCTTGTGTGGAGTAGGACCGGAATGTAAGGATTAACTACAGTTTTTCTAATATTTCTGCCTGTGGATGCAGTCTTCAAGTTAGCACAATTTCACTATTAGAGCACGTGAAACGGTGTCACTTTATTATAGGCACACAAAAGCTTGTAATGGTAAAATGGTGTATCACTTAATCGGATTTACTAAGGTAGGGTGGTTGCATGGGTAGTTTGATAGATTTTGTGCTAGCTCTTAATCTTATTACAAATTCTTTTAGGCTTTTGAGTTAAACACCATTTCCAAGTGCTGATTTGAGTCAAATCATTGGTTGACTAGTCCTTTACCTTGCCTTGGACTCCTGCCCTTTTACAGTTTTTGAAGAATGTGGAAAACCAGTCTCAATAATTTTTTTCCATGATACTAAGGGTGTGTTTACCTCAGTATAATATATAATATGAGTAAATTGTTCCATCTAAGCTTTGAAACGATGAGTGCTGGGCCCTGAAGCATGAGATGGGTTAACCTTTCCCTGTTATGGATGATGTGACAGAAACCCAGAGTAAATTTCAAGGGCTGCAGAAGGGTAACGCTGATTCCACTGCAAAAGCAGCCCAAAATCTCATCTGTTTCCATGCTCTGCGTGACTGAGACGATGTCCCCAGACAGAAAAAGCAGCCAAATCCAAGTACACAAGAGACATATTTGATAAGAAGAATGCACGCACATACGTACATATAAATATGTACACAAGAATATGTATTTTTCCTCTTCAAATCGTATGGATACTTGTATTTCCAAAATACAATACTTTTCAACTTGAGGTTATTTTACTGTCACTTTAACTTTGTATTAAAAGAGGATTTTCAATTTAGACTTGCTATACCACTCAGATGGATTTAAAAAAAAACAACAAAAAAAATGAAGAAAGAAAATCCGTAATTACAAATCTATAGTTGTATTAAGTAATTCAAGCAGTTATGAAAGAGAGTCTCTTAGAACTGACACGAAAGATGGTCTATTTGATTAGGGGAAAAAAAAAAAAGGAAGTCAGCAGAGAAGGAACAGTATAAATTTGTAGCTTTTCTGTATCTTCAGGTCCTGCAGCATTTTATTATGGTTTCAAAAAGACCTCCAAAAAGCTGAAGCAAAACAGAGGATTTGCTTTGGGCAGATTGTGTGAAAGTTGCAACCACCACTATTTAGGATGTCATCATTTCACATTCTAATGCTGCTGAAGAAGGCCAGCTGGTGCAGTTAAGTCCCTTATTGGAAATTTTAGTCTGATTCATTACTGTGATTTGTAGTTGTACACAGAAACACTTAATCATTCTTATGCTCCAAGCTCTATTGAATCTACTGAAGGCTTTCTGGTTCTTTGCATAATTTGTGCTGCCAGTCTGCCAGCTTGGCGGTGTTTCAAGCTTGTGGTATTATCTGTGTGTGTTTGCACAGGAAGTGATGCCGCACGTAGGCTGAATTTACAGTAATTCTTTTGTAGTAGGCTAATGAGCAACACTACTTCATTCACAATGCTAACATTATAGAGCTTTGATTAGTCCAATTATTGTGGAACGGTGCTATTCTGATCATACTTAAACTCCACAAAGTACTGAAAAGGAAATTGGCTTAGCTGTAGCTTAATTGAACTTGTTGAGAAAAGAATTTGGACTTTTATGTGCTTAAAAGAGAGGTGAAAATGTGAATATTTTGGAGATTTTTCTTTGCTATGCAGTTTAATTCATTAAAGGAAAAAGAGAAGCTTCCTTTTTATTAGTTGTTTAATTGCATTGGGAAGGATAAAAAGGTGACTAACACTATCACAGAATCACAGAATTGTCACGGTTGGAAAAGACCTCTAAGATCACCGTGTCCAGCCATCAACCCCACCCCCCCCCAAAAAAAACCCAAACCCAGCAAACAACCCAACAGCAAAAAATACAACACAAAACCACAAAACACAAACCCCACCACCTCACTATCCCACTTGAGCGTGTCCTGAAGTGTCTCATCTGCACATTTTTTGAACGCCTCCAGGGATGGTGACTCCACCACCTCCCTGAGCAGCCCATTCCAGTGCCTGTCTACTCTTGCAGTAAAGTTCTTCTTAATATCTCATCTAAACCTCCCCTGGTGCAACTTCAGGCCGTTTCCTCTAGTCCTGTTGCTATTTACTCGTTAGAAGAGGCTGCAACCACCTCACTACAACCTCCTTTCACGGAGCTGTAGAGAGCAAGAAGGCCTCCCCTCAGCCTCCTCTTCTTCAGGCTAAACAATTCCAATTCCCTCAGCCACTCTTCATGGGACTTGTTCTCCAGACCCTTCACCGGCTTGGTCTCTCTTATCTGAACTCACTCCAGCAGCTCAATGTCATCTTTGTGGTGAGGGGCCAAGAACTGAACCCAGTACTTGAGGTGTGACCTCACCAGTGCTGAGTACAGGGGCATGATTGCTTCCCTTCTCCTGTTGGATGCACCATTTCTGATCGGGGCCAGGATGCCATTGGCCTTCCTGGCCACTTGGGCACACTACTGGCTCATGTTCAGCCAGGTGTCAACCAACACCCCCAGTCCCTTTCCGCCAGGCAGCTCTCCAGCCACTCCTCCCTAGGCCTGTAGTGTTGCCTGGCGTCGTTGTGACCGAAATGCAGGACCCAGCACTTGGCCTTGTTAAACCTCATGCCACTGTCCTCGGCCCACTGATCCAACCTGTTTAGATTCCTCTGCAGAACCTCCTACCCCTAGCAGATCGACACTTTCAGCCGTTTTGGTGTCATCTGCAAATGTTTTGCCTATGTTGTGAAGGCCTATTCTTTCTTTGGTGTGCATGTGATTCTTCCATTCATTGTAATAGCAGCTATGGATGGATACGCAGTGAGAGGAAAAGGGGATCCTCTAATGGAATTCATTCTCTCTCTCTAAGTAACTTCTGCTGAAGCTACTGGCAGATAGGTCTGTAGACTGCAAGAATGTACATTGCAGTGCCAATGTTGTCGGTATCAACCTTACTATTTATTAAGGTTGTAGCTTAGCCATACAACGTTTATACTTTTTGCAGCCAAACTTCAAAGCTCCAAAATCGCTGTTCCTAGGAAGAAAAGACACACCACCCCCAGCTACCTCTGTCTGTGGAAATCCGAAATAGAAAGTTTTAAGTTTTTAATTTATTTATTTCTTGGTATTTAATAAATGTTTTGTTGGAGATCAACACAAACTTGAAATAAAGGAGACCTAAACAGAACACCCCTATTCTATTTCTTAGCAGAAGAGATGTTTTCTGCTATTTTTACAGAAAACGTGAAGTCCTAGCCTGTTGTAATGCTGGTGGACTTCAGTTAATTTGGTATGTCCTAGGAATACTCATGTTTTACCTACTTCAGATTCTCAGTGGTCTGTAGGAGTGAGAGCAACCAGTTGGTATGATGAATTTTTCAGTGGTCGTGAGTGTCCTGCTTTTCCACTTCGGCAATGAGATTACAAATTAGGATTGGAATTTTTTTTTTATTTTTTTTTGCAGGAAAATAGATCCCAGCTGCTGTATTTCTTTCTGTCTTGCTGACAGTGGTTGAAGGCACACTCATTGTATCATCTCCTGAAAAGCAGTTAAGTTAGGACACTTCTGTTCAAAAACTAGAACACAGGAAAGAATTAGGAAATGTGACATCTGATCTAGCAAAACCATTGCTATTTGAGTATACAGCTTTTGACTTAACCCTGGGCCATGATAGTGTGCTATCTCATTAATAAAAATAGTTTGAGAGCTTTTATTTTGTTGTTGTAAAATGGTCTTTTCCCTCACAGTATTCCTGAGAATCTAGTACTTGAAAAGATGGCCTTTTTCTTAACAAATTTAAGAAGAATGATGAAGTTGGTGGTTATAAATGATTTCTCTGCCCTTAACTATAAAGTTGTGGTTGCAATCTGTAGCAGTAAAATTCATTGTGGACTATAATGTAAACAATAATACAAAACAATAAAGGGATATTACAAGATTTTACTCTTACCGGAAAAATTGTGCAAGATGAATTCAGGAATAGTTCAGTACCCTTTCTTCCAGATACTTATGTAAAGCAAAGCCTGCCGTTTGTTTTTGTAGTGCTTCAAAAATTAGCTGTCACTATCAGTTTTCGGTGTACTTTGTTAGAATACATTATCAATTGTAAAATGGCTGATGCAAACATTTGTAATCAATTATGGGTGTAATGAGGAGCTCGGAATTGCTAAATACAATCTGAAGAGGCAGATACTTCCTTATGTTTTTCCTTGAATTTTACAACTTTGGCTCGAAATAGTTCTCTGTTCCATATATATCATAAGGAAATAAGCTACTAAGCTTGAAATACACTGCTGTATGTGGTGTTACAAAAACAATTTCAGCTACATTTTACTCTCTCAAGAATAGATTATTCTCTGTTCTATGCTTCATGTCACAGTCGGTGTGGGAAAAGACGTGATGACAGTGGAAATGTCTTCAGCACGAGTAAGGTGGAAAAGAAGAGACGTGCAGCAGCTGTAGTGAATGCAATATAAATTTGTTTTAAATTCAAAGCTAAGTGGAACATACTGGTTTTAGGGTACTTCCAGAAGTTATATTGTGTTAGACCCTTTTTCTGTTGAAGTATTAAAACTAAAGCTGATAGAATTAAAAGCAATAAATCATGAAAATGTATTGATACAGTAAAACATTCAAAGATAAGTGGTGCAGCAAATCAGTCTGTGAGTTGAACAGTCATTTAAATATATGCTTCATTTTCTTTTTATGGATGAGAGGGGTGCTAAGGTAACCGAGGAACTCTTTTTGTAGTTTTGGCAAGGGAACAGAAAGAGAAAGCTTATAAAAGCTGGTGATGGTGGTATCTGAAGTCCAGATATGTCTGAGAAGTGTCCAAGTGTTTATTTCAAGTTGACAATAAATTCATGACCACAAGGTCTGCCATGCAGGGGGATCGTCAGCCAAAATCCTTGAAATGTAGTCAGGAAGCCCCTTGTGGTGCCACATTGCTGTGATTGATTTAATTATAATTAATTGTAGGACTTTCCATTGAGAGCTAAGCTTTTGCCCTTGAGTGTGGTGGTGATTCTTAGGTCTTTGGTACTGTTGATGCTCTTCTCACAAAGAAGTTGTCTAGTAAAAGTAAGTTCAATAATATGTATATGAATATAACAGGCCTCTGAGTTTTCCTTAAGAAAGGGTAAAAAAATTCACGAAAACTATTTCAACTCCTTTAGCAAGTCCAGAAATAAGTTCAAAACCAAGAATTGACTATTAAATCTTGTTTGCAATAAATGCATTTAGCGGTGTTTGTATGAATATCAAGGTGGGGACGAGCGTTCTTTGTTTTGTAGCTCTTGTAGGTCAGCTCTTGCAAAAGTGTGGAGGCATTTTTTAAATATACAGTTTGGAAATGAGTGGGATGATAAATTAGTTGCTGAATATAAATTATAGAAATGTGAAGACAGTTTCCTAGAAGTTTTGTGTAAGCGGAAAATATATGTTCGTGGTCCTTGTCAGGAACCTTATTCTTACAAGTGCTTCTGTGTGGGAAGAGACGTCACAGGACCGAGAAAAATACTAGCACACATTTCACATTTTTGATGAACAGTGAGGATACAGACATCATCAAAGTTACTCAAAATAACAAAAGAGTGTCTTAAAGTTTCTGTCACTGAAGTCTCATTCGTCTGCCTTGATATCACAGCATCGTAGGGAAGTATGAGTAACCATTCTGACACGTAATGGCACGATTCCTAAATTATATTTGCTCCTTTTAAGTGAAAAAAAAATTAAAAATTGCTTCTTCCTCTTCTCCGTACCCTCGTTCACTTCAGGCTGAAAAATATGTTTGATTTTGTAGAGAATCATCTTAACTTCTTTATGTATCTTCACTGATAATTGTCAGGGGTCGTATCAAAATATGTTTGAACTGGTTTTAATGAGATCTGAGGTTTTCAGTCAGGTTGGGCTGACCTTATAAAGCCAAGAATGGCAAATCTATTTGTCTAAGAGAATGAAGAAATATGAAATTGAAATCCTAAGAGAAGGTTAAGATATGAACATTCTTGTGGCAGACAATGTTTTCAGCCAATAGGAAAGTTAGCTGTTTTCTAGTGAAAACTATTCTGTAATTATACTCAAAATAGTAAATCTTGTAGGAGTGGCCATTTTAATAGCAATATTAATCAAAATACTGTGACTATTTGTCGTCTTTGGTCTGTAGAAGTGATTAGGAGCGAGTTGTTTCATTTATTTTCATGTATTTTTTTACGTTTCAGTTATTTTTCTTTACTCACTTATTTTTTATGAATCGTTAAGATTCTGTCTGGTGAGAACTGTATCTGTAACAGAACTATCAAATGCAGGTAACAAACCCCATCATATTATGCAAAACAGGCTCTGCATTAATAACATTGCCTTCTCTCTCAATAATAGAGACATAATCATTAAAATAATAAACCAGTACCAATACAGTGTTTGGTGTTTGTTTATCTGTTTAGCAGTTTCAAGATGGAAACCAAACCGATATAGAGGACCCCCATTGAAATGCCACTGACCAAATCAGGTTATTGCACTTCCCTTCTTCTCTTATTAGGGAATTTTTTCATTCCTGTTCAACAAACTCGAAGAAACTAAGACTTAACACAGTCTTCTGATTATTATGTCTAGTCCTTAAAATTGTTTTCATTGATTGAAAAGACCTGGTGGCTGTCTTAAAAAAAAAAACGAAGAAAATGTATTCTGCTTTATTAAGTAATGTGTGAAAGAAAATGATTTTCACTTCTGTGTTACCTGTATGGGGCATCATGTTGAAGAATCCCTTTACTTTCTTTTGGAACGTAAGTTGCTGTCTTTATTAAGATTTTTCCAATAGCACTAATACATATTGAACGTATTTATGTTGGAAGAGAGAAACTCTGCAAGGTTGACACAAAATCTATGTCATGTTCCATCTTTGCAAAGCAGAAAATGATGGGTTTGAAAGCTGTTTAATAATTCTTTCAGCTTCATAAAATGAAAACAGTTTTGAGAAAAAGCAGTAATTTTGCACCGTTATGTGAAAATAATGCCTAGCAAAGGAAGCATCTTTATCATTTCAATGAGAATAAATTTTCATATAATTTCGAAATAATTGAATATCCTCACTGCTCTTTCCCCAGTTGATATTATTTTCTTTACCTTTATATCCCTACAAAATATATCTTCCAGAATGTTGCATTGGAGAGGGAAAAAAAATCAGCCCTTGAGTGACGCGTTGCTTTGCGTATTGAATATGGGCAGAGCTTTGATTATAGCAAACTTCTGCCAGTTACAGGGGGCTTTTTATGTTTTATACAGCTTCTGACAACGGTAATCCTTGAAAACTTCTACCAGTGGTTTCTCGTAGGGAAGGGATCATTAGTAACTCCTGCTTTTGGCCTCAGCTCGACTGTATCATTTCATGATGCATTTTGTCAGAAATTCTTATTTGCTGTAGTCATTTATCTCTATTAAACCCCTCAGGTTTTTATCACAATTGCCAAACTAGGTGTCAACCCCGATCATTGTGTTGGTTTAAGTTTTGTTCTGCACAGAACTGACAATTTAGGACAAGCAAGTAACTGTTAGAAGGATGACTTTCTGCACTGTTGTCTAAGATACCAAGAAGAAAAGAATAATTTGCCTCAACCAGGGTGTGTATTGCAGAGTCTGGATTCAAAGCCTGTGATTCTCAGTTTGTATTCCTGCAATTTGATTTTACTTGTGAATGCTACAGGTTGTTTGATTGTTTTTTTTCACTGGTTTGGTTTTTTTGGTTTTTTTTTGTTGTTTTTTTTTTAATTACGTTGCTGTAGCCCTTTTGGCTGACAACTTGGTGAAGAAATAATTTTGTGTAATTTGTGGGAATCGTTGAGTAGGGATGGAAGAGTGCGTTGGGTCTTAGCAGGTCTCTGTGTGTCTGCCGTTCAACTCTTTCTTCCTCTATAGATTGATGAACTTTTCTTCAGACTTTGTGGAGCCTGGAGAAGGAGCGAGGGACAAGAGTGTAGGTCATGCTGGCACAAATTAGCTGGTGGTATTTTTTTTGTGTTTTGAAGAGGGCAATTTGACCCTTAGAAGAAGTTCTGGCAGCAATGCTGTAATTTACAAAGGCACAACGTTGATAAATTGCTGTACTCATTGAAAAGAAAAAATGGCAAAAGAATAGGGGTAATTTTCCCAGTCTTCTGTATTTCAGTAAGCTCTTCTTTCTTTTACTGATATTATGGACTGTTTCATTTGCGGTGAAATGAAGCTAATAAAAAGAGCAACATAATGTTCTTTTGGAAATAATTATTTTTCCTTCCTCAAAAAACATATGCGTAAAAAAGGAGAAGAAAACTGAAGCTTAAAACCAAGGCAGAGAAAAAAACCTCTATGTCTAGATTAGTCTTTTGGTTCAACTGGGAGTGTGCTACTGGGTGAAAATTTGATGAAAGGGATTCATTTCCAATTGGAAAAAAACCCCAAGAGATGCGCTCCGAGATCCTTCTTGATGTGTGGCAGTGTGCCAGACTAGGGCAAGTCCAAAGTTAAAAAAGTCAACAGAAAGCCAGCTCATCACCCATCTCTCCCCCAAAAGTGTGGGCATTAGGTTCTTTTAATCTTAACCTACACACAACGGATGTAAATTTAAAACGTCACATCTTAATTTTGCTTGAGAATTCACTGACCATTGTTCTGAAGAAGTTATAAAACAGGAGGTTTGTACTTCATGATGCCAGCTTTGAAGGATGTAGGAAATTAGCTCGTCTCCCACCATATTATCAGGTTTTTACCTTCTTAAATTGCACTTACCTATTAAATAATGATGTTTGCTAAGTAACGATCAGTGATAAGAGGATTTCTCAGCACAACCTCTAGATGGCACAGTGATTTGGACGTCCTGTACATTCATATGATGTCAAATGGATGGATGTCTGCATAGAAAATAGCCTGTAAAGAAACAAGATCCTTTTCTGTAAAACAAAACAAAACCAAAATTTAGTGTTTTCTATTGTTTTGTTGAAAGAAATTGCAGATGTAAGAAAACTGCCTGCATTAAAAGAACTGAAATAAATGTACGAATTTACTAGAGATCAACCAATACATTATTTAACTGTTCTCTTAGAGGTAGTGTTGGTTTTATACGTGACAGAAGAATTTGTCATATCTGGTGTTGGAGGCTGAAACAGCTACGCTGAAGAGCCAGAGCAGACTTCCTGTGATAAGTGAGTCGCTCTGCTATGCACAAGTGACTCCTTCTTGGATAAGTTAGATCAGTTTTTCATCCACTGTGTTCTTCAGTTCTGAACTTAGAGCTTGTTCAAGTCATTTTCCCAGTGCATAAAGGCTCTATAAGCAAGATACACGCTGCCTAGAAGTACAGAATTTCTTCTCGTCAAATGCCTATGTTAGGTAATAATGGACAAATCCGGCTCTCCGAACTGCTCTCTCTGGGGTCTGGGATCTCTGCTGGAAGGAGAAACGTTAAGACAGGAGGAGTATGAAGAATCTGCTGATTTTTTTTGTTAATTTTCCTAAGGTATTTAGGACTAGTATCAGCTGGAAAGGAAGGGAATTTATATTTTGAGGGAAGAAAGAAGGATTCTGCTGCAGTTACTTGCTGTCTCTTCTAGGACCTTCCTTAACCATCTCATTAATCCTTTAACAAGTCTATATTCTGTCACGGTCTCCAGGCAATATTGGAACATCCTTTTCCTGTCCTCGATCTTTAACTAAAACAAAAGTTTTTAATCAGCACTTTTTAAGGAGAAGCTACGGCTTGAAGGGTGGACTCCGAGATGTTGAGCTCAAAAGAACTACTGTCTGTTGCAATTTTGTAAGAATATTTGAAACCTTTACTACAGAGGTCGACTTTTCCTTTGGATTTCAATAGAGTTTTCATACCAGGGATAAGCTTTTTTTGACACCACATATACATAATTGACACCCATCTGGAAGTTAGGGGCCTTCATAAAAACATCTCTGATTAATTTTTTTTCTTTTGAAGTCTAAGTCTCGAAGCTAGGTGTTCTTTCCCTTTATTTGTCCATTATCTACTAATTACCTGCCCTAAGTCTCTTGGTTTTTGTCTTCATTTCCATAATTTGATTATATTTAGTATTTTTTTTGTCTCCTAAAGATGTGATTGANATTTAATATTTTTTTGTCTCCTAAAGATGTAATTGACCATATAGCAGTTCTGATCAGAAAACTGTAACAAGATGTTGTAATTTTTGACTCAAGCTTTTCTATGTTACTTCTTTCTAAGTTACATTTTTTAAGTGTTACAAAAATAAGTGCTAATCAGAGCCTGACTATATAAATTACAAGTGTAGCAATTTGAGAGGTCCTAAGAAAAATCTTGAATCTGCTTTATGCTGATAGCCTTTTTTTTAAAAAAAAAAAATAATCATACAGTATTGATATCTCTAGTAGGCCATTTTTATAATTTTAACATCTCAAATTTTCACCGTCCCTCTCCCCTGGTGATTTACATACTCATTTCTAACAAATTACTTATTGAAATGCCTAATGAATATTTATCAGCCTAATGAAAGAGAAGGTTGGCATGAGCACTGCATTCAGCTCGTGCTGTATTAGGTGCCTTTTACCTCTCAAGCAACTCCAAATGAGTCACATAATGAGAAAACTCATTTCTGCGTTGCTGCGTACTCTTTGTTTTTCTGTCTCGTTGAAATGCTGTACTAGGTTAACTTCACTCAATCAAAATAAAGCAAATACTATTCCAGGAAATTTCAGCAGCAGCCCTTAAAACTGTTTTTATTTTTTCTATTTTTTTTTTTTTTAAAGTATGGAAGACTCTTTAGTTTAGATTTTAGTTTCTATTTTATAGACATTTAAAATACAATACTGTTTTCTTTGCTTGACAAAAGCAGGCAGCATTGCATGGAAAATAATGGAGCTGTATGAAAACATGGAAAGAAACTTAAATTATAAACGTATCTTTTTAATAATGCATATACATGGAAGGAGGTAGTAAGAATTTGTGTTTTTAAGGTATCTACTTGTGGTCTTTCTCTGGTGCAAATGAGTAAATACACACAGAGTCTGGCAATGATGTCTTGGTTGCTTTTAGCATTTGAAAGAAACATCTCAGCAATATATTAAGAGTCACAGTGCTTCCACACAAAAAAAACGGAACTTTGAAGGACATCCAGTCGACTCTCATGGAAGCAAATTAGACTTTGTATTAAAAGCCTTGGTTTTTTTATTGTTGGTGTTAATCTGACACAACCTGATTGTGTCCTCCAGAGGCCATGGCAAAACCTAACCAGGCAGTCTCTAAATTGGAGTTACTCTAAAATCTCTAAAAAATGCAAATGTAGTTACCAGAATTACAAGAGTTCTTTGAAAGATTAGGGTTTAATAACTCATATTTGTTTCTGCCAGTCTGTATTTGAAAACCTGTGTTTGAAGATTCTCAAATGTAGCTATAATTTTTTTTTTTTTCAAGTGAATTGGGCGCTCATGCATTTTACAAATACCATTAAATAAGTCATGTTGCCAAAGAGTTGCTTGCAAGAGTTGTCTCAATGGGTGACATTAAGCATTCTCCAAGTATTTTCAGGCATGATCAGAGTGTGTACAGGAAAGTAAGTTTCTGTATGCAAACAGGTACATAGGCTACAGTAATTGGGCAAATTGGCTAATTATCTTCCTAGGCGTGCGGTTGCAGATGTAGTCTAAAAGCATATGCACAATTTGGTGTATTCAAATTAATGCAATCATAAGTGTCACTGGTAAATTAAACCCGTGTATTTAATTTTACCCTTTAGATGTCAACAATGTCAGAGGAGGCAGACCTTCTGTATTCTGTAACAGCTATAGACAGATCCTAAATCCTGAAAATTCCCTTTTCAGGAAATTTAGAAGTATAAAATTAGTCAGTGGCAGAGGTTGACTTTCAGGTAACATCATATATTGATTGTGGTAAAGTCCTAACAAGTACAGGATCATTTGTAGTGATTGCAGTGGAATCACAAAATTACATGGTGGAATTTTAGTAGCTGCGGGTTGCAGTGATCTGGGTTTTACTCTTGCATATCGAATTGAAAAATAGCAAGTACAAGGAAGAGAAAAAAGAAAGTGATTTCTTATAGTGAAATAATTGCTTTCTTTGTCCACTATTTGTTTTCCTGTCTAGTATTTTAAATATAATGTAATAATATCTCAAGTAAATGATAACAAATGATTTATATTGTAGTTAAGCAGTCTTTCTGTATCTTATTTCGTGATGTTGTGGACATACACCAATGATCTTAATTCAAGATGATTTGCATCATTACAGTAATTTCTAAGTTATTTCCATGTCAATAGTTTGTACGTAAGCTCATTGCCTAGCTTCAAAAAAACCCAAGAAACACAACACCTGGAAACAAAGAAATAGTCAACTGGAACAAATCTGGTGGAATTAAATAACAGTGAAAGAAAATATTTGAGTACTTAATAAAAGATAATGTGTTTTATGAAATGCACATATCTATTGTAACTAGTATTAAAAATGTTTTTAATTGACTTTACATATTTGTCTGTCATCTCAGTGACTGACATTCAAAAAAATAGCTGTTCAGCAGCTCTGATAATGCAGAATCTATTTTTTGCATCGTTGTACGAAAGGTTTTGAATAGATGTCTGTGCAAAGCATTTCCATGACCAGGGATCTCTGGATTGATACCTTCAAAGTATCATTAGTTATAATTAATTTGCCCTTATAACTTCAATTCCACATTTGGTACATACCCATTTTCCTCCATCCAAAAGAACTTTTTTCTTTTTTTTTTTTTTTGTTTTCCCTTACATGTATTTGAAGCTATTACTGACTTTTTAGCAGTAACTGATAATTTCTATGTGCAATGCTTCAGGTTCCTGTTGAAACCATAAAAAAAAAAAATCTGTAGAGTTCAAAATTTGCCACGCAACATAAACTGAACATGAACTTCTATAATTTGCCTGCTAACTTTTTTCCTCTTGAAGACCATGTTTACAGTCAAAATTAGGAACTGCTTAAGAGCATTAGCATAGCTGATGCCATGGGATTTTGGTTTGGATCACCCCCAGTTTACTGTTAGGTGTGTGCTTTTAATGGTTTCCTCCGCACATCATAAAACCAGAGGACGAGGAGTCTATTTTCTCTTAATTTCATTTCATTTTATCACCCCAGACAAGTTCTTTCCAAACAAGGATTCATGACTGATTAACAAAAGAGTTCTTTATTTTAGGTGAACCAAGCTGGAAGACTTCTAAGTCACAAAAAAAAATGATTTAATTTAAGTTTTTTTATCTATTTGAACACTTAGTGCTTGAGTGTGTCCTGATAAGTCATTGCTGTGTTCTACACGTAATCATATTTAGGTTCCTCAGTAAGATTCCAAGCAGAAAACACAATATAAAAATCATGCATTATTGTTCTATTTTATTTATATGCAAGCCACTAATATATAAAGTGTATTGCAGGTCAGTCAGTGAATTGAGTAACTCTCATAAACCAGCTGGTATCAGGATACAACGGCTGCTAAATGCTTTCGTAGTTGCAAAAAGCAATTGGAAAAATTCATGAATCAGAATGAATTGAAAGCTACAGAGAGAAAACATGTTTGTCTGAGGATGGCCACATGCCACAAGTTGTTGAAGGCTGGAAAAGTATTCTGAGGAGGTGTCAGTAACTTATTTCAGACTTTTAGTCGGAAACAGCGTAGCTTTTTTCTGGGTTAAAATAAACCATCTTTCTGTTCTGTATAAAATATATATA
>VWZK01021731.1:870-16571 GCA_013396935.1 Baryphthengus martii | reverse complement strand
AAAAATTCCCTTTTTTAATTTTTTTTTTTTTTTTTTTTTTTTTTATTACACACAATCATTAGAGCTCTTGATGTCTAAACAAAGAAAATGGATGTTGTTTCTTTTCTACTCTGTTCTATTTCAGTAAAACTAATTTGGTTGAATTCAAGCATTGATTAAAAAAATCTCCTTCAAGCAGAGAGATGCTCAGGAAAATTTCACCTGCTGTTTCAATATACGTTAAGATTATATTAAGGTCAACTTTGTTGTGATACTTTCATAGACAGTTTTCTCATCCTCATCCAGAGGATTCTTCCCAACTTCAAAATTTCCTGTGTATTTAAAACATAAAGTTAAAAAAAATAATTGAACTTTCTAAGCTGCCTGAGTGGACTCTTACCAGATTGAAAATCAATGTCTCTCAGTCTAATATACCTCATGATGTAGTATAGGTTAATGATTTGCCAAAGTGTGTTGTTGCTGATTTATAAATGGAGACCTTATAGCTGTACAAAGATACATGCTCAAGCTCACAAAGGATGTTTGCAGTAGAGTAAAGAAGTGAATCCACATCCTGCAAAGTCTTAACTGAGAGGATAATCCTTACCTATGCTCTGATTAAAGTCAAAAGATTTATATACAAACAAGCTTGTTCTGCTCCTAGACATCACAAAATGCCTTCAGTAGAATTTTCTCCTCATAAGAACATCTATAAGTCTTTTAAATCGTGACTAATGTAGAGGATGTGACATTCTACATAGACATGGATGGCCATGCAAACTAGCCAGAGTACACGACCAGAGAGAAAGCACCTTCAATACTGCTTTGTCTATGTAGAAGTCTGTCAAACAGCCATCTGCTACGAACAGCAACTTCAAGTACGTGTGTATGGGCCCCAGAGCTGCCCCTCCTGCCCCAGCATGAGTAAGCAGTGAATCTGGACAAGTGTCTAACCTAAGCAACTCTAATTAATTCATGGTTATTTTCAAGTAGTTGAAGACCTAGGCCTTTATTGTCAAGTTTGGAAGCGAGACATCAACCCTGACACATACACTTCAATATCTAAAACACAATGTCTTTGAGAAATGGATTACTTAGATTATTTGCATGCACATTTTTCACAACACACAAAGTAAAGAACAAGCTAGGAATTACAGAATGGTTTCTTTCTGATGACCAAACCATAAAAGCAGAATTACAGAAGACACAGTATGACATGCAGTGTCTCAGTGCATCCACCACCTGTGTCCCTCAGAAGAAATTAGTTTGTCTTCCACCGTGCTAAAGAACATTTTTCTTCTGTTTTCAGTAACTATCTCAGCCTCTGACATAGATTTCCAAGGAAAAGATTGTATCCGTATTTTTGAACATCTCACTTCTGAAATATTTTTTGTTATTATGCGTAGAAATAGAATTAACATTTCTTAACACACTGCTTCTGGAAATTATCTTGCAGAAAACTGACCTTGGTATAATTTATTCTGGATAGTTAAATTTAGTCAGCTGTATAAGGTTTGTAAAGTTCACTATATAGAAATAAAAGCACAGGGGAATTTTCAGTCAAAAGCCCAGATTCTTCTCCTCTTTAACATTATGGATAGCACTTTTCTTCACAAGAAACTCCATTAATACTGAAAGTTAAAAACTGTTCAAGACTAATACAGTGAACAGAAAGTTGGATCATGATATAACAAAAAGAGGCAAACATATGAAACAAACAACAGGTAGAACCTAGACTGTAGCAATGAAATTAGAATCCTCTTTGAATTACAAGCTGTACTCTCTTAACTCTCATTTAGTCAAAGTATACTGCTAGATAGAGTAATCCACAGGATTACTCCAGCACTCCACAGGAGTCCAGAACAAGGCATTTACTTAGCGTAATTAAGAGAGATTTAAAAAATACTTAAACAGTTTCAGTCATATGCCAGAAAAGACAGTCAAATAAGTATGTTTATCCCCAAATTTGCTCATCTACTTAATCAAGCACTGCATCTGAACTCTGTCCTGAATTGAAGGAAATATATGCTGAAACCGTAAACCCAGAACACATCCTGGAAACAAGCTATGAGTACAAGCATATAAGCACAAGGCAGTAGCGATAGTAATGTCCGGGTGGATCTGCATGTGTCTTCCGAGGGTTTCAGTGGTTGACCATTCAGACTGGTAAAATGTGTTGATGGAGCATGATTTATATTGACACAATCTGCAAGTGGCATGTCTTTTTTAATGTACTAACAGCAAGCATCATTCAAAGAGCTTTTACTTCTCCATGTCTACAGTCATTGGACGAGAGCGTCAGCTAAAGCACAGGTAAAATTGTTCTCGTGTGCACAGAAGTATTATCACATCAGCAAAGAAATGGGAACTCTCATCTTGCCTGCAAACCAAAATCATAGTTTTTTTCCCTGGCCTTCATGTTATCTTCCCAGAGCACTGCAAATGCTCCATTTGCTTCCAGATTACAGACCTCATAGATCACACAGTTAGGTAAACAAGCTGTCTGTGGTTAAACTTAAGGAACATGTAATTAAATACATCCAGTAACAAATTCCCTGTCTGGTTGCTGAAACAGTTATTACAATGGGAAGGAAGATACTCTGTTGCTGCAGGTCTCCCTGATCAATAATGCTGACCAAAAATGTAGTTACTGGTACAAGCACACAGACTTTGGTTTCTTCCATTAAATTGATTCAAACAAGCTTTGGCTTTAGATGGAGCTTTTCTGTTTTGGAGTTAAATCAAGAGGCAATTAGAAAACTTCATCAGGAAGGCTTGTATCTCTTCAGCTCCATAGCAGCCTCACCTATCACAACAAATAGTAAGATTGTGGGCATATTACAATATGTTAGGGAAATATGCGTTAGAAATACTTCAACTATCAGGCACAGGATATGCATAAACACAGTCATCCTATCCACAGTAAAACCCAGATATGATCATGCCTAGATGCTGATGCAGTCAAGATTGATCACAAACTTATGTACATCTGCAGATCACCAGCAGCATTTTAACGCCTCAGCTGTCCTTGCATTGCCCTATCTTGTGCTGTGCCCTGTGTAAATTTTCAATTATGTGTTCCTTAAGGTTGACCTCAGAAGCTTATTCATCTTTTGTTTTTTTAATTCCCATTTCAAGCTTTTTTTCATTAATGTAAGAACAAACTACTTTTCTAAGAGATAAAAATGAAAACTCAGATTTTTGTGTCATTATAGATCAAGACTGAGAAAATAGCAAATATAAAATCATAGAGTGGCTTGAGTTAAAAGTTACCTTAAAGATCATCTTGTTCCAACCCCCCTGCCATGGGCAAGGATACCTCCTACGAGACTAGGTTGCTCAGAGCCTCATCCAGCCTGGTCTTAAACACTGCCAGGGATGAGGCATCCACAACTTCTACGGGCAACCTGCTCCAGTGTCTCACCACTCTCATAGTAAAGAACTTCTTCCTAATTTCTGCTATAAATCTACTCTGCTACAGTTTAAAACCACTGCCCCTTGTCCTATCACGACACATCCTTATAAAAGGTCCCTCTCCAACTTTCCTGTAGGGCCTTTTCAGGCACTGGAAGGCCACTATAAGGTCTCCTCTTAGCCCTCTCTTCTCCAGGCTGAACAGACCCAACTCCCTCAGCCTGCCCTCACAGAAGAGGTGCTCTAGCCCTCTGATCATCTTTGTGGCCCTCCTCTGGACTCTTTCTAACAAATCAGTGTCTTCTTGTGTTTGGGGCTGCAGAGCTGGACACAGTACCCCAGGTGGGGTCTCACAAGAACAGAATAGAGGGGCAGAATCACCTCCCTTGGCCTGCTGGCCATGCATCTTTTGATGCAGTGCAGGATATAGTTGGCTTTTTGGGCTGCCAGCGCACATTGTCAGCTCATGGTAAAAGCTTCTTCAACCAGCACCCTGAAATCCTTCTCTGCAGGGTTGCTCTCAATAATGGAGACAGACTTATTAATAGGGTCTGTTGTGATAGGACAAGGTATAATGGTTTTAAATTGGATGAGGGTAGATTCAGAGTAGGTAGAAGGAAGTCATTTTTCACAATGAGAATGATAAAACACAACAACACATTTCCCAGAGAGGTGGTAGATGCCTCATCCCTAGAAACATTCACGGTCAGGTTGGAAAGGGCTCTGAGGAACCTGATCTAGCAGGAGATGTCCCTGCTCAGTGAAGGTGGGTTGGACTAGATGACCTTTAAAGATCCTTTCCAATCCAAATCACTATATGATTCTATGATTCTATATTGCTCAGCAAAATCATCTCTATGATCTTCAACTCATTCCAAATTAAATTAAAATCAGTATTTTGTCCAAGCTCTAAAATAACATTAAGTATCCCCTTCCTTTATCATATTAGGACTGTTAAACCTCTGGAGGACCACTAATCTTGTTAGACAGCAGTCACCTAAGAATAGTTTCAAATCAAGGAAGTGAAGGGCATAGTCCCAAATCCAGGGCCTACTTCAGTCCTCTTGTGGCAGCCAGCTGTACTACCACCTACCATTGAAGCTTCTGTCTAGACGCTATTGGAGAAAGGGGAGAGCAGCTCGATCAGACTGATGATTCATTGGAAAGCATTAACAGCTGACAGAACATAGGATGGCCTTCAGGTTCCTCTAAACCCAGCCAAGCTGACAAGATACCAGCTGAGGGTTTGGGAAATCATAACAAGCTTGAAGGTTCCCATATTCCTATCTGTTCATGATCAGTGGAGACTCACTCCAACAGACTAACTGGCTCATGTCATGTAAACTATAAAGCTAAGGACATTAGAAATCCCAGAGGATTTGTGCATGATGAAGGAAGTGGAGGTTTAAAAAGAGGGTATTTTCAATTTTTCATTTTTTCAGGAAAAAGCTCTTACACCTTTACTGAAAAGTAAGAGATTTTTTATTTATAGAAAAACAAGTCATTTCCATCTGACCTGACACAGCCTGCATGTGTAGGTCTATTGTATTGCATTCTGCTGACAAAGAATTTGATAGATGCTGGTATGAACGTAACATGGGTTCTTCTACAATAGAGTAGGAGCTATGAAAAGCAGATGTAAAAAAACAAAAGCCATTGCCCACTGTTTTGCTGTCTTACTGCAGTTGTTTACTACGTACTTTTTTTTCCTCAAGGTATGAAACACAGTTTCAGACACAGGAAATATCCATCATGGCTATGTGAGACCAGCTGCCTGGACTCAGTGGCCTGGGCTCATAGCATCTCATCATGCTTAATAACATCTCAGAGCAGTCTTTTCCTTAGAGGAGAATGGTACAGGAGAGAACAAAAAGGTGAAGCAGCTGTCACAGTTATCAAACTAGCTCAAACTAACTAGTTTTTCACCTCACTGTAATACATCTAGCTGCAATACAGCAAAGGATGAAGACTTAACCGGAATGTTATAGATGGAAGGAAGGAGAGGTTAGGAAAAATATTCAGGTGGAAAAATACTGAGAACCCAACTTCTTACAATTCTGGTAAACTTTTTCAACTTACTTTTTTCCTTCTCTAGAATCATAAGCAGATGTGAGAAAATACTGTGTAAAAGACTGAACTTTCACCTCTAGTAGAAATAAAAACGAGCCTGTGATAGCAATACTGTGAGAACAGTTTTGAGGAATTGAGAGGTTTGGATAAATTTCAGGAAAGCTTTGCAAATTTCAAGTGCTTGTCTGAACAAAATCTTCAGAACTTAAAGTACACACCCTGCAATCTCATTTCTGTGCTAAAACGCATTGCATGTTTAAAAGGGAAGCAAAGCTTGCGATGTTAACATTCTGTATTTATTCTTAACTGAGTGTCAGTTGTTTCCCCTCCTCAGTCCAAGTAAATTTTATAGCTGAAAGCAGAAAAAAATTTCTCTACCCACCACCACCATTGTTCAGCTTGTAGTAAGTGAATCCATACAAGAAAAGGGGTGCAGAATAGGGGAATCTTTTCTCCAGCAAAGCGTATTTAAACTGCATCCAGAATTCAGAGAAGAATAAAAGAGGAGGAAAATAGATGTCATTCCAACAGGAAGACCCAAATTCTGGTACTCTATGGGAAGCCAAATAGTTTTAAAAGAAGACTAAATAACTTATGCACTGCATTTAAAGATAAAGAGTTACAAAATGTGCTTATTTTTCTATTTAAGACTGTAATTGCTCAGTCAAGCACCTTTGTTATGGTATTTCTTTAATTTCTCCAGAACCAATTAAATCATAGCTGGTGATTTTCAGGACAGAATCAACTGTAAACATAGCTGCCTGTCTAAATTGAATCCAGAGAATCAGAATTTCTGTTGGAAGCATGGTACATACATGTACAGACATAGTGTAAAATTGCTTCATTTCACATTGACAGCTATTTTATTTTTGATTCTCAGCTGTTCAAGGAATTTTTATTTGCAACTTATTATATCGCAGCCATGCAGTAGCAACATTTTATTGAAAAATACCAAACAAAGAGTAAACTTAATTGCAGATCAACAGCTCCTGTATTTTGTAATTTCAAAACTTTCTTCTTTCAAAGTATGCAGCTCCCAGAATTAAGCAGCTGGATAAGAATCTCAGCTTTCAGATGTATAAAAGTGAGTCTTTAACCTTTATAACTGCAGAAAGAAGATGAAATCACATGACAAGTCTACTTCAACTCAAAGACACCAAAACAAATTTTAAGACGTCAAGATGTACTTGAGGTGCATATGCACATCAGACTAGTCTACTGTCTGTTTTTTTTTTTGTATTTGACATTTGCAGTACTGCAAGTGTCTCATTATCTCCTGAAATTGCAGTGTCAGAAGTAAAAAACTCAGTATAAAAGAGGGCATCAACGAATATTGAGATGCAAAGCTCATAAGAAGCCAAACAGACCTGCATATACCTTCTCAATTATGGCTGCCTCATTGCTAAGGTGAAGAACTAGAGGCATTTCTTTACAACACCATTTGGCATCGTATCAGACAACCTAGGTAAGCTCCAAGCATGTACACATAATTCTCAGGGAGGCTGGCTAGCTGAGTACAGTGTGAGCTGAGGCAACTGCCCAGCTAGCCGGACCTTGGCTGGAGTCAGTCAGCACTTACAGGGGTAGCTCTTACATCTTGCTGTGTTTTACAGTACAGGGGCAACCCCAAGAGTCATCACGAGAGCAGTGATGATCTTGCCATGTTGGTTCAATAACAATATTCATTAGTGCAATTAGTATAATTCCCAGGGATAGGCATAGCAATGAAACAAAAGATCTGCTGGCAGAATGCAGTTAAAATAACCTCTGAAGGATATTCTCAAATGCCCCAGCACCAGATGCTTTTCTGAACTCAACCATGGCTGAAAACCTGTCTTGCTGATGAGAAGTCTGAAGAAGGAAGGTGTTCATAAGGGATTATGAGAGGAACGGATCAGAAACAGAAAGGGGCTTTCCCAGCTATTTAGGTAGCTTTGGTTCTTGTTAACACAATTTTTATCATTGTAGGTAAGAGTTCACAAACCTTGAATTCTACTCGAAGATATTTGAGCATTTAGTTTCTAGTCCCAGTTCAATGCTATTTACTGCCCTTAAGAAAGTTACATTTTTAACAGATTTAAAAAAAAAAAAAAATCAGTAAAATAAGCATAGCATTTACATAAATCTCAGGTGTCTTTTTGCTAGTTTTAATAAAATAATTTGAGATTCTATAATAAAATAAATACTGTAGAAAGTGCTATCCTACTCTGTAACCCAGACTTTCCACCAGATGGTGAAGGTAGGGTCAGAAAAATCCGTAAGAGACCCTTCTTCCGAGGCCAAAAAAATACAAAGATTTCTGCTAGGTTCCTGAGATTGCTCAGAATTACCTAGTCCTGCAGTCTGGTGTTCATGAAGCCATAACATCCCAGAGCCTGTAAAGGTAATGCTTCCATGCCGTTGTACCTATTTTGGTATCAAATAAGAGGGCAGAAAAGTACTAGAGCAGAAGCAAGTGAGGGGCGTATAAACAAGTCCACTTAAATTTTGTGTTTTCCTTTGTTAGGCGTTGCCAGAGAATTCCACACAGAAGGGTTATTTTTCATGGCTCTCAGCTGTACCTCCAGTATCCCTGTAGCCACAAAGAAGATCAATTCACACAATTTTTTGCAGCTCAGAAAAAGAACTCGAGACTTTTTTCCTCAAAATAAAAAGGTTAGAGGGAAATTTTTAACCTAAAAGATCTTTACCTGCTCAGAAAAGCATAGGTAGTGCTTGGCACAATATAGAGAGCAATCGGATACAGAAGCACTTGTCTTTTGAGAAACAGTCAGTGCTGAAGACAAGTAAAAGCAAGCTGTTGCACACAGACCAGGGTCTACATTCACTGAATAGCTGCCAAAATAATTTATGCTATAATGTGATCTGTCCTTATAATCAACAGTGAAGATATGGGAGTAGGGGAACAGATGAAAATTTTAAATACGGTGGATTTTTTTAACAGAAAAAAAATAATCAAACAATCTAATGAAAAAATCGTGACTGTTTTAAGGAGAGGACATTACCCTTCAAACAAGAAAAAAGTTCTGTAAAACAAATAGTTCACAGAGTTGTTTTTTTTCCAGAAACTCTCACTTCATTATCCTCATAAAAAACTTTAAATTGTTGAATTACCTTCAGTCATTGTGAGTCTATTTCCAGCTGCAAGCTGTATAGAACTGCACAGTGTTCAAAACTTGGAATTTATTAAAAAGTGGTTAACAACAATGTGAATTCCAGCCAGCTGAAACAAAAAAAGAGAGACTATTAAACTAGAAAATATTGTTATTCTGACCTTTCTCAGCACCATAATTTCAGTTTGTTTATTTTTAGAGGTCTTAAAGAGACAGAAACTAAAAAAGATTATGCTGTGGTAGTTCTGTCAACTATGCTCATCTGGAGATGCGCATGGGGAATATACACCTTCCATGATTGTCACATGGTGTTGAACATTCACCTCCTCCCTGCACACATTTTTTTTGGAGGAGGTGGTGGAGGAAAGGAAGGAGAAGAAGGGAGAAAACAGGAAAGGAGAAGGGAGGGAAAGTTTGGAGATTAAACTCACTTACTCTTTTGTTTAAATATACAGTGTGTGTATTTCCCAAGGGGAATGTGTTTACTAGGGCAGCTTCAACTCAGGAATTATAAACCAGTTTTATAGACCCAAACCCAGTATCATATAAACTTCTAGTTTGGCAGTATCTTCTTGCAACAGGCTTTCCATTAGAAATGTGGCTGTAAAGTCAAGACATTATGGAGATCCTCTTGTCTAAAACGCTCATTATGTTTATTAATGGATCTGATTCTGCAGAGGGATTCTTAATTCCACATAAATTCTTTAATTTTTTTTTTAATTCTCTGAGTTTGTACTTAAAAGCAATACGATTCCTCAAATTTACCATAGTCCAATAATGATAATAGTATTCCTTCATTTCAGAGATAAGCTAATGCTGTAATTAATTTTATTCTATATACAGCAACTGACTTGGATGTATCTTCAAAAGCCAGGTGGAGATTATAACTAAGATGTAAGATTCTCTAAACTGCAGGTCTTCCCCAGAGACATTCACGTGTACACACGTTTTTTCCTTAGCACGTTTAATATTCTGCAAACTGTAAACTATACCATAAATAAAAGAGAGAAAGTCTAATTAATATTGCTTTTGGAATTGTAACTTCAGCATATTTTGACCATGTGACTTAACCCCTTAGCCGGGGTTATGGCAGTTTTTCTAACCTGCTTGCATTCTTGTGCATATCATCTGTACTGACGTTTTTAATCATTTTTACAGACAAACTCATGAAATATTTCCAGCTGAAAATTCTCTCTTATATTTGTTCTTTCTTTTTCTTGCTATCTCATACCTTTACCCCACGAGTTTTCTACCTCTTGTTCTGAAACTGCTCCATTCGATCTTTTTTTTTTTTGTCACGTCTTTGCTCTCAGCTTTGTCTGTAACTTTTTTCCCTCCCTAATTCTCCTAATATCCTTTTTATTCTAATTGTTTGCTCAGAACTAGAGAGGCTGCACCTGGAGTATCATTTTCAGTGCCAGGCTTCCCAGTACAAGAGACATGGACATATTGAGGTGAGTCCAGCACAGGACAACAAACGTGATGAACTAACTAGATCATCTGTTGTATGAGGAAAGGCTGAGAGGGCTGGGACTGTTCAGCCTGGAGGAGAGAAAGCTCAAGGAGCTTTTATCCATGCATATAAATACCTGGTGGGAGAGAATGAAGAAGTGGGACAGGTTAGGAGGTGATGGGGACAAATTAAAGCACATTAAATTCCACTTGTACATACATTGTGTGGACAGTCAGATACTAGCACAGGTTGCTCAGAGAAGGCATGTAGTCTCTGTCCTCAGAGATGTTCAAAATCTTGTTGGGCACAATCTGGGACAACCTGCTCTAACTGACCCTCCTCTAAGCAGTGAGTTAGACTACATGAGGTACCTTCCCACCTGTCATGTGATTCTGTGATCCTGTAATATGTTCTACTTCATTCTACTAGTCCTTTCCTTTTCTGTTTTTTCCTCCTTCCCACCTAACCTCCATATCCCACCCTGACAGTCAGTTGCATTTCTCTTTGTTTCCTGCAAGTTCCTGTGGCCGTATTCCATAGGGGTTTTGTGCCACTCTACTTAAGGTCTGGCCCCCCTGAAAGACTGACATACAGCCCATTGATAAAAACCGAGGGGCAAATACATAGATTTCTGACTCATTTGAGTCCTAGGTTCCATGATCTAAGCTTGAAAACTGATTAAATACAAAACAAAACTGAAACTATCCCAAGCATCAACTTGAGTGTTCAGCATTCAGTCAGTTTAGAAACCAAGGATGGAAATCTAAACTTTAATATTTGAGTTTAGGACTTGTACTTTGTGGAAACAGAACCAGAAGTTTCTGCTTCAGATACAAGTGTACAATCAGTACATTTGATACTGTATACAGCCTACGTGAAGAGTAGCTCAAGCACTTCAGCTCCTCGAGCAGACTGTGACAGTGTTTCTCTCTCTTCATGCCTTTGCCCATGCACAGAATCATTCACATGGGCTCTCTCTGCTACCCTCTCCAGTCACGTGGAGAAGAGTCCATTCTTGCAAGAAAAGTCATTCTCGCTATCAAGCTCAAACAAGGTATTTTTGGAACTCTCACAGGAAAACTCTAACTCCATTAAATTTAACTTCTGCTCTTGCAGACTGAAAAAGTTAGGTGGGTTCAATTACCTTTCTCCTCCAAAATGAGCTTCTGCATTTTATTTCACTCACCTTTATTACATAAGCAGCTGTCTACCAGAAACAAGTAAATGCCTTGTTCAACAATTCAATTCAATTCATTCAATTCATACAATTCAACTTGTATGCAACCTGTTTGAATTTCCTTGTACTCATTGGGCTGTCTAGAAACAGTAAACTTTCACCTTATGTTGAGATGCATTGTATCACTACGATTCTTTGCAATAGCATTTCTCTCCAATCTTGTTTTTCCTTTACTCCTTTTTCCTTATCTCCACCTCACTCTTTTCTAGGCATATGATTCAAAACCCTGAGGATGTCTTCATCATCATTATTTTACCTTCTAACACTATGTCAGACAAATCACTCCTCTTTGACTTGAGAACAGTGCAGTAAGTCTGAACATGAGAAGCAAAGACATGCAAGCTGGTACAAAGCTGCAATTTTTTTCAGCAGCCTCCAAAGGATACATAACATACAACCAATTTTGTTAAAATTCTTAGTGAATGTAAGTATTTGAAGTATCCTGATATTTTGGTACATTGCAAGAGAAAAGAAGAACCTATGTGTAAATGTTTGTGTGAATGTTGGTAGCTACACATATCTGTCTGTGTGTATATTTGTTTGTGTGTGTGTGTCGTTATAGAAGGAACAAGAGAAGATCCCTTTGCCAACAGTACGTTACAGTAGATCTCCCTGCAGTATGCTGTACGCTTATGACTAGATCTAACAACAAACAAAAGATGATCTGTTAATCCTATCCTGTTTTTGTCCTTGTTTTGAAGCAGAGCAATTCCTTTTACTCAAATTGTGCAGACCTTACGAGGCACTGAAAGCTGAGGTTTCAAAGCAATTGATGAAAAAGATTAAATCTTTCTAATCAATACATATGTTAAATGTAGTCCAGCTGCAAATATTTTTCTCCAGCGACTCCAGATGGAGCAGCATATAAAAAAACAATTTCTACTAGAACATCAAAATAAAAATAAAATAAAAATAAAACTTGAATGGCTGAGGAAAAAGTGTATGTGGGTGAAAATTCACTTTTTTATGGAGAACAAAATGCTGCAAATGGAAATAATTTCACAGAACCTCATTTATAAATAAAAACCAGCTAAGTATTTTCAGTACTGTAATACAAGTAGTAAAACACTTCACATATATGCAATATTTAAAATACAAGTGCTTAACATTATCTAAAACATAGTGAAGTATATACTGTAGAAGTGTTACAAAATGAAAAATTAATTTAGTCATAGATAGAATATGCACAACATATGTATGTATTTATATTTACACTTAATTTTGCATTTCCCTTATAGTTTAAACGTACAACACAAATCACCCACGAAAAGATACTTGTGTGTGTTTCCAAGCACCTAATTTTGCTCAAAGTTGTGGAATTAGAAAATTATGTCCTCTGTTTTGTATCCAGAGCTTCAGGTATGGTTCCAACAACCATAATGTGAGTTTTGTCGCTTGGCCTTGTCAGTGACTCTAAGCTGACAGTAGATCATTGTCACACGTCTATGACAGTCTCTAGAGGAGTGGGAGATATTAACTGAGTCAGATTTGTTGTGCAATATTAAATAATGCCATTTTATAAAACAAGTGTCAGTCCACTAAGAAATGGAGTGAGAAGTAGAAAGTATGTACTAACAGGCTTTGAAAAAGGATGCGTCCTGGGTGGACTCCGGTTGCATGAGGGATAATGAAGAAGGCAGACATACATCAACTACTATGTTGCATTTCATGGTTACAGGCATCATGGTTTTTCAATATATAATGTCATTGGGATTTGCCTCTGATATAGTAAATTATAGGGAAAATCTTGAATTAGTCACAGTAAAAATGTCAAAAGCAATTGGAATTATAGTTAAAAAAATACGCATAAAGTTCTTTACACAAAACCTGTTTGAGGTCAAGCTACCATTTTAGACTACCTGTGCTTTACAATTATTATTTATTTACACAACAATCCTTATGGGTCTCTATTGATAAATACAAGAACATATCCTATGCCGAAAATTTACAGTGCCAAATACCAGTCTTGTCACAGGACTCCGTTCATCTATTAAGAGGCAGGAACATTCCTCCTAGATCATTCCAACCTGTACAAGTTTCAAAGCTGGACCTCTGAACCACTTGCAGTTGCGTCCTTGTTATTGTTCTAGGAGTGCAAAGAGGACAGGAAAGTAGCACAAAATAGGGGAACTGCAACACAGACTTGTCTACTCTCACAACCAAAGCAGAAAGAGGAGTAACCAGTCAATGATCACTCGTATCTTGGCTAGTCATGAGGCTCATCTGGGTTGCACATTAGGCTAAGCTGATACCCAGGATCAAGGTGGTGTGAAAACACTTATACTACCATCTGTAGGGACTCAGACACATACAGTACTGCAAACAGAGCTAGAAATACACAATTCTTTGGAAGATGAGCTACTTGTTAAGGAAGCCCATCAGTCATGCATGTCAGCTCCAACAGTGTTTTGCCAGGGGCATTAACAGATAAACTAACAGTTTTTACTGGAAGAAAATTGTCTTCCTTATGTTTGCTAAATCCTGCTTTAAGATATCACTTAGCCAATAAAAAGCATCTCTAATATAGTTTTTGGAAGAGGAAGGAGGAAGAACAGTTGAATAGGTGAATCTTTTCTGAGAATTAGAGCTCCCAACTCTTTCTACCTCTGCATTATGCTGAACACTGTGAAATCTGTGTGATTGGGAGAGTATGTGATTTAAGAAGCCTATATTCTATGAAATATCCACGTCATTGATAATTTGACAACTACAATTTGAGTGGCAGCATATGGCAAAGGCAATGTTATGACAAGCCGTTCTTTGGGGTGGGAATAATAATGATAAAAGATTTTACTTAAGTGGTAGCACTAGTAGCATTGCTAGTATTAGAATCAACTTAGAGTGTTTTCCTTGCTTGAGTCCAAGTGAAAGTGGGCAAACAAGGAACCTGACACAATTAAATGTTTTTGTTTAATGTTTCATTCTTTATTGAAAAGACACTCACTTTGTTTAATCATCCTCAAAAGAAAAATATCTGAAGGGCTGGGAGCTAGCATGATGTTGAAAAAAATAACTCTGAAAAGAGAAAGTAGCACAAGATACTTGGAAATTAGAAGAATGCACTGCATGTGTAAAATCTTTAGGCTACAGTGTCTCTCTTGCTTATTAAAACACCTAGATACTGGTCTTAGTACAAAAATATTACCAATGGCTGAATATCTAAATGGCTTGGAAAACAGCACCATTGCTCTATGGTGTTTATAAACAGATGATGATCAGAGTGCCTTAAGGTCTGAAAAGAATCTCATGCATTGCTTGCACAAACATAAAAACAACCTTTCTCAGTGCTCCGTAAGGCTGATACTCCTAAACTTTAAAAAAGTTGCAGAGAAGCCATGATAACTTTATTCTAAATGAGAACTTAGAATATGTTTACAAGTCTGTTTCTTCCCTCGGTTTTGGCCTTATATTACTCATAACAGGACCACCCGCCATATTTCAGGACAATGACAAGGTAGTCATTCTCTAGTAGAAGCTGGATTGTGACGCCACTTCAGGATATATATGACTACAGGCATAAAACATGCCAAAATTACTGTCAGTGTCGCATTTCAAAAAAACAGGGTGAGCATCTGAAAAGATAGAGGAATCAAACAAATTTTCTTGTTCTTTCTGGGAAGAAAGTAGGCCCTCTATATCCTACTATAGTATAAACTACAGTGTGTGTCCCATTTTATGCTCAGAGTTAACACTGTCTTAATCTGTTTGCAATGATTTTGTGCTTAACTGCATCTGTTTGTTCATTCTGACTTGTTAAAACACTAATTATTTGCCCAGAAAGCATTCTCTTCAGTATGCAGTGGCACTTTCTTCTGGATACTTGTGTGCAGACTTCTTGCTCTCAGTCCTGATCTGAACACAGTTCAAGCAAAGTCATCAGTTTCTTCCCAACTTTCCCTCAAAAATGCCTTGCTTTTATTTTACTGTCATTACCTACTGAAGGTCTTTGCTTTAGCCATGACAAAAGATTAAAATAGCAATAAATAGCTAAATACTGCTACTGTTAGCAATACCAAAAAGCTAAAAGGATTCTTACAAGAGCTAAGGTAACATTACTCTGCCAGCTGGACCTCAAGAGATATCTGAAGCTCAGAGAAGTGTCATTGTCCACACATCAGACTCTCCAGTATGTCGTCTCTAGAAAGGTCCACTGAATCCTACTGCAAGCAGAAAAGAAATTGAGAAAAATGCATGCATAGATTTGTTGTGAGAACATTTTTAATTACCAACGGATTGGAGATAACACATGTGAGTGTATTATTCTTTTCATCTGGGAGCCACTGGGAGCCATGCAGGCCACAGGAAGGCTTCACATGGATTAAAATGAAAGAATCGCTGCATTTTTCTGTTACTTGGATACATACTCATAAAGGTCTGGTTTCTATCCAAAGATTTTTCTTTGTCTAAATCCTGCATTTTGGATTTAGAAGCTTTA
>VWZK01021723.1:2393-16137 GCA_013396935.1 Baryphthengus martii | reverse complement strand
ACTAGGGACTTCACCTGACTGCCATGACTAACTTCCAACTTTTCCTGACATAAAATTGCATACCTGACTAAGAATGAAGGAATACAGCTCTTTGGAAGTCAGTGAGGCTGTTTCTGCTTCCATCTTACTCAGAGGGAAAAAAAGATGTTCCCTTTTCTGACTGTAGCAGGAGTAGTTTCTTATATACTTCCTATATTTAATTCTTTGAATTTACGGAAAGAAAAACACAGCAATCGTTCACTTACCCAGAAGAATGTGTAGCAGGCTGTGACATTTGCTCATAAAGGAATAAAGGTGTTTCTGAAAACATAACTGTGATTCTAACAACTGAGAATTAAAATTCACAGTAAAAGCTTTGAATATTTTTTTACCTCCAAACTCTTTGTAGAAATTGTAGCATTGCTGTCAAAAAAAAGTGCTAGAAGAAGCAAGGTTGCACTCTCCTGACATGGAACAGAAAACTCTAAAAGCGAATCCGTGTCCTTGTTTCTGTGCTACCCCTTTCTGATCCAAGAAAATAGAAGACAGCTTATTAGGTGCAGTTGACAGAGATTCACACACACGGAAAAAATATGTCTGTAGAGGAAAGAGTTCAACTACTGTATGAATCAGCATGTTGATCATGCTCTCCGCTTCAGGTTGGCACCAGCTAATGGTGTTTCATTTTCAAGTGATTTTATTACATTGAAAGAGAAACACTTTTCTTTTTCCTGATGGCATACAAGTGGAAGGAACAGAGCGAAGTAATTCTAAACAAAATGAATGAAACAAGAGGTCTTAGCTGAGCACAAAAAGGGACAGAAACATGGCACATGAGCTCCCACCCTTTACACCCTCAGAAGGAAGAGCCAAGCAGTAGTGGTTGAGCCTGCTGTCTGTTTGCTCTCAGTCAAGGATGCCTTTGTTCCAGGCTGAGGAAACATATAACAAGCACAAGCCACTTTCCCAAAGAATTTACAGTCCAAAAGGACAAGGTGAACCAAGAAAAATGACAATCTGAGCTGTCATGGCCAGTCCCTGAAGGTGCAAGGCTGTGAGGCTATCTGTTGTGTAATCAAGAGACTTGCAAAAGGTGGTCCTACCATGGCCACAATTAGAAGGATCTGGATTGGCACCAAGCCCATCAGCTCGCAGCAATGGAGATGTAACAGTCTGTCGACCACTGTCAGGGTAAGGCAGGACATTCATGGATTTATAGACACAAGTGAGTTTCGGTAATAGATTCAGATCACAGAACACACGATTACAGAATCACAGAATGTTAGGGGTTGGAAGGGACCTCTGGAGATCGTTGCGTCCAACTGCCCTGCCAGAGCAGGACCACCTAGATTAGGTCACACAGGAAAAAGTCTAGGTGGGTTTGGAAAGTCTCCAGAGGAGAAGGATGCTCACCTTCATTCTCTCCATTCAGAAAGATAGAGAAGGGCATATGAATAACCACAAAATAATTTTGGCTAGCTTTCACTTCTCAATTTCCCAGCTGGTTGTCTTAGAGAGCTCTTTGTGGGGATCTTTATTCTTTCTGAAACTGGCTTCATAGATGCTTATCCTTCCTTCTACTTGTTGTGATGTTCAGCCTTTGTGCAATACTACATCTTTATTGGAAGCCGAACATCAGTCACGGTTTCACTATTCTCATTCCTCATTCTTTTCCAGAATCCAAAAGGTGAATGAGTCCAAAACAGAATTCAGATTTCTCTTCCAGTTGGATCTTACAACAGTAATATATGAGTTAGCATCTGCATTTCTAATTAAAAATCCAATCGGTAATGTAATGTAATGAGGTTTCTAGATGAAATTAGCAACTGCTGGAGGTCTCTTTATAGAACCAGCACTACAATTATGAAGCAAATAGATTCTATCTTATGCAATGAAGAGCTTTTTCTAAGTTTTTCTGTCCTTAGCTGGATGGATTTGCAACAGGGAGTTAGGCACTTTTAGATACTGTAATATACTGAAATGCACAATTCAGATTAGCAGTTACGTTTCCTGTGCAGTTCAGGTCAGGATTAAATGCCTAATAGGATGCATTGAGCCTTCAAAATTGTACCTAACTTCTGGAGTTCTACATTTACTGCAGAATCTAGTCCATATGTTTATGTTTAAATCACAAGAAAAGCATTAAGAATAAATAATGAAGACATTTAATTTTCCTTAGAAGTACAGCTGATAAAAATGGTGAAAGTTTCTGGGGATTTTTCAGGGAAGAAAAAATTTTTAACTGCTTTTAGTGGTCAATAAAAAATTTGGACCCAAAAATTAGTCTTGATATTCCTGGACCACTTCTTCTAGATCAAAATTTCATAACTTTCCTGGGAGAACTCCTCCTTGCTTCAGCAGTCCAGCCCTTGGAGAGGAGACAGTATGAATCTCCAGGTGGTGGCTTTTTCCTTCATTTTTTTTCCACTCTGTCCTAAAGATATTTACCTTGACTTTGATAGACTATGTGACGTTTCCTACCCACCTTCAATCTTTCTCTGATAATCAACACAACCTCTGCAGTCGCTGACACATCTAAAGATCGCTGAGTGCCACCAATCATACTGCCTGAATGCCTCCCAGTCAGCACCACTTGCAGAAGTATCTTGAGCCACAGGCCAACTACTGTGACGAGGAGTTTGAAAAGTGGGGTAAATTTTCCATGGCAGGAATAGTCTAGTGGTTGGCAGAAGGGGCCATCACATCTACCTATAAAACCAGCTGCCAGCTAGGATCTAGGCCTACTTGTACTGCACCTACACAACCAAATCACATGTTGATGGGTAATGGCCAAGGTGACAAGAGCAGTTACGACAAACATGCCTGAAGAGGCTCCTCCACTGGTTTTCTTCAAGTCTCAGCAGATAAAAAAATAACCAAGATAATAATCTACTTATTCTTCACTGTCATGATAGGCTACTTTGCTTTGCAGGGCCAGAAGTGTGATAGTATGGTAATTTTTTGGTTTTGTTTTCATTTTTAGAAAGAAGCCTAGATATACATGTCAAAGACCGCCAAGTAAAAAAATTAAAAAAGGGAAGAGAAAATCCAGTTTTTCTGACCTTCATGGCATACATAGCAGTATGGTTCAGTCAATGAGCAGAGTTCACCATTAATATTTAACAGATTGCACTAAGTTACCATTATTGAAATTCAGATGACTTGCTGCTTTTCTGCCTAATCTTTCACTTTTGATTCTACTTTGATTCGATTCACTGGGAGGGAAGTTTGGGCTCTTGATCACTAACATGAAGTCAGATACAATATATCAGCTCATATGTTTTTTTCTTTTGCCCATTCTTCTTGAGTTAAGAAGTCTAATAATGTAGAACTGACATTTGGGGAAAATCTAGAAAATGAATTCCTTTTTATCTCCAGTCTAAGCTGCATCAGTGAATAGAGCACTATAATAAAAGCTATTTGTATGCCTGTCATACGAAGACAAACCTTTCCCAAAGGAAATGGATTCGAGTATTTGCAAGAAATGATAAACAGCCGAATAAAAAGGTACTGAATTTCACTCTGAGATGCATGGGAGAAGTAGTAGGTTTTAGCTTCTCTTGTCAGGAAGGAGGAATTCATATGAAAGCCCTGTCAGCTGAGAGTCTCAGAAATGATATCTTATCCAAATCTTTGTGGAAAGAAGTGACTTGGAAATATCTTGAAGGGAGCAGTTTAGAGTTATGAACAAAATGTCAGCTTGCATTTTTATCACAAAGAAATCAGACGAGGCTTATCCACTTCTGATAAAAAGAATTGCTCAGATTTTGTTTGTGCAAAATCCTTGTGCATAGCTGTGTTAAAAGGTAGCCCTCTCTCCAACTCATAGAACTGAATTACAGTGAACAGGTGCTTATACAAGACAGGGCGCTGAAATCCAGGATAATTCAAAAGTGCTGCCGTTCTCCCGACTGCCCCATGAAGCCAAAAGATATATTTTCCTGACATAACAGCTACGCACTCAGAGCCAGAGGGTTCCTGGCCACCTCGGGCTGCCTGGGTGACACACAGCCCTGTGACGCCCCCTGCCTGGCTAACAACATAGTCCTGCACCCTGACATCATGTCCTCGCTAGCAAGCTCCTCAACCCATTTGAAGGCATTTTTGGAGTGGTTCCAAAGGAGATGTTTGTCTCAGAGCAACCTTCTCCCTAGGGAGTCACCAAATTTATTGATGAGAGCAATCAAGCAATGTCTGAGCCACTTGAAAAGGCACTAAGGCAAGGCAGGTGGAAGCAGTTAGCTGGAGAGTTTGGGCCCCTGTTGCACAGAGGAGATGGGTGAGTTCAGCAACTGCATGTTTGTTCAGAGCTTTTGTGATATTCAGAGGTCTTTTAGAGTTTTTGCTGTAATTCCAGCCATAATTAATATATTTTCCAGAGCAATTTACTTATTGGCTAAAGGCAGTTGAAGGATGCTGTCATGCTTAAGTCTAGAATGGAGCAGTTAAGAACAACTACTGCCTCAAAAATGTCATGGTGGGTTAATGCATGATGATGGTAATTACACTAAATGAAGAATGTCTAAGTACTTATAGAGCTTAATTAAACTTTGCAGCACTCCTAAGACAGAAATATTGTTATGGTAATTTGTAACAAGTAGGTAAATTGCTCATCCTAGCACATGAAGATTGGGTAACTTACCCAAGGTCACACATATCAAGCCTTCAGTGTAGCCAAAGAAGAGCTTATCACCTTGACTCCTAAGCTGACTTCCAGCTGCAGTCTTCAAACAATTTCCTTTCTTCTAACATTTTAGCTTTTATTCTGAAATAGAAACTGGCTTTCGTTCATAGACCTGATTGTTGATAAATTCCTCTATCCTTAAAGGACACGGATCTCCAAACTTTCACCAGTAATTCATGCCAATGTGGCAATTTGCTGGAAAGTGAAGGATGTGAGGGCAAAGAAGTGGACAATGGGAAGAAAGAAATAGAGACAAAAGCTAATAAAAGAGAGTGAAATGAAAGGAATTAAAAGCAGAAGAAAATCATGGCCGACAAATGAAAGAGAAAGGAGTCAAGACGGAATGAAGAGTAAAAAGAAACTTGAAAACAGATAGGAGAAAGTAATGAAATGCGAAAGGACACATCAGGAATTAGCAGACAGGAAATCCTAAGTGAAATCAACAGGCTTAAAGAATTGAAATATGGGTAGTGGAAATTAAAAGTAAATTAAAAGTAAAGAATTAAAAGTAAAATCTACTGTCTCCACTCCAGTATTCTGTTTACATGCTGGGAAATCCCTTGCATCCTCTATTAAGTGGTACTGTGCATCAGGACAGAAAAGACTGCTGCTTCTGAGTAAAGACGAGAAACATAGCAAAACTCCTGCAGAGTAGCCCTAAAGTGGTAACACAAGCAGACTGTGGAAGGAATCCATGCTGAGATCTTTTGATTAACCATGCTATGATGTAAGTGGGGAGCCTAGATTAAACCAGCTATTTCTTCCTTTTCTTTCCCTCTTCTTTTATGTTACAGTAATGCAAAGAACTAGTAGAAATATATATGCGAGTATGGTTGTGGGTTTGTTTTTTATTAACTCTCAGTCTTGCTTCCTTAACTTGACAAGTAATTTTTTTTTTCCATTGAAAGCAAGAGTAGTTCAAGAAACTGTTAAAAAGGAGTAGATGGGGAAATTCAAAGACAAAAGATGGTGTCTTAGTGGACAGATGTGGCTGTCTTAACCCAATTAGGAAATCACAAACACTGAGTGTATGGAAGGAATAGGAGCAGACCAATAGCTCTTGATCCCAAACTACTTCTCCTAACATACTGCAAGGGACTTTTAGGATNCTGTTGCTCATATTGGTTGTTGTATTAAATAAAGTTCATAAGGTTGTACGGCATTTGACCTCGTTTGTGTCTTAATCTTGCTTTTGGGATCTTTTAAGAACCTTTCCCCGATATCTGATCGGGACACATACACAGTGTGCAGCTGACCAGACTCAGGATGGGATGCTCTCCTCTTGCCAAGTCTGTTGATCATTCTTCTGCACTGTTTACCTAACAAGTAAAAAGTACTGAGGTGGTCTGATTATAAGCCTCTGCCTAGGTTCATGTTTTTAATCTATGAGAATAGTCTTATACTTACTTCTGTGGTTCCTTCCATGCAGTCTACTCTTTCCCAGAGATGCTGAGGAGCATCTTCCCCTCTCTGTAGCCAAATATTTTAAGAAGCTTTGGTCCTACCAGGATTTCTATCTGAAATAACTGACGACAGGCAAAACAGAAGATTATTTCTAGTCTCTCATCAGTAGCATCTTCTGCTGCTTTGCTGATTGCCTTGCTCAGACTTCCCAAAGATTATTTGCCCATAGAGGTCATGTGCATGAGCATAGAGGTGAAACAGAACAGTTAGGATTGATTTGCTGAGCAATGTTTCCAGACAGATAAACTCTCTGTAGCTTGTCACACACAAAATTTACTGAAGTTTCCGTATCATGACATGGCATACTTCTTGATGAGCTTTCACCAAATCTCTGGTCAGATAGAATGATACCTTTACAAAGATAACTGCTTGTTGTCTGTGTGAAGACACTTATTTTCAAGTTTAATATTCATGTTAGGTGTCCCTAAACCACAGCAGCTTGTGAGTGAGAGAAAATTGTAGAAATGCAGCCACAGTGAACTTATTTCTTATCTTTTGTTTTCAGCTCACCAAAGCATAACCAGCTCTTATGATTCAGGTCATCAACCAACTATGAATGGCTTGAGGTTAAGAGCAGGTTTCTTTTCTTAACCTCCTGACTGCATGTCCTGCCACTAAAGAATGAATTAGATGCAGTAACATGGCATAGGGTTTGATTTAAAATTTCTCTAAAGAAATTTAGTGATGTACTATTTATCGATCCATTTTGTATTTGCTACAGTTTTCACTCATGAATATGAAATCTCTGGAGTGGTAGCTCTGTTTTGTGAGCTGCCTGTTCTGGCACAGTCAGGTAATCAGAAATGTTGTTGCCAGTGGCTATTCACCACACCTTCTAACTTTTGATTAAATATATCTCATTATATTTACTCAATATATTATTATTTCCATGACTTTAAATGAGAATAGTGAATGTTTTGATAAAGGAATTGCAAGTCTGTAACTCAAGGAAAAGTACTCTTATAAGAGTCCTGTTTTGAAGCTTTCTCTTGCTGTGGCTGCTGAATCTCAATAGTTACTGCCTCTTCAACAGAAAGGTCAATGACCGGTGCAGGAAATACAGGTGGATAATTTAGGTCCAACTTCAACCAGATTGTCTTTCTAGTGGCCAGAAGGAAAATAAAGTGCAGTGAATGAATGCAGCTCCTTGTCCTCAGGGTCAGAGAATCCATTCTTTCAGCATCTCCCTTGATGGTTCACACATTTGAAATGTAGAAGGCAAGCTCTGGCTTTGACATCTTCATAGACCAGAGAGTACAGCTGACCAGCAACAGCCTAGGCACGTGCTGCAGCCCTCAAAAGACAAGGACTTGAGTAATCCCTCTGCTTCCAGAATTTGGTCAAGAAAATCCTTCCTTATTTCCTGCCACAGCTCCTCTTTTCTACTCAGAAGAGCGGTCTGGGTTAAGTGTTATATCTCAGTCTGTAAACAAAAATCCTGGCCTAAAAAATTAAACAAATTTAATACTTGTGGAAATTCTTCATGGCCAAATGCTCTCACTTATCATGGAGGAAGCTGGAAACTGTAGCGTCACCTGGAAAAAAACGCTGCTTGCTGCAATTAGGCTTGTATGCTACTTTCCTCAAGGTACTGTAGAGCCTGTTGAATGTCTCATGCCAAAATCTTGGAATCTGACACATAATCCCTTTGTGTTGAGATACACCATCATCACAAAGAGACGCAACAAAATGAGTTGTGGAGCAGAAGCATAACATGTCTATAACCACAAATAAAATAGTTCAAGAGTAAAGACATTTGATGGAATTTTCTTTTAGAATTGTTTGTTAAAGGAGTATTTTGATTCACACTAAGATATCCACATTTCATAGGAAACTATTCCAGAATGAAAATCAGGAAAAACTATCTGGAGAAATATTTAAATAACCTATGGAGCAAGCGTTTCAGATGCTTGTTGTTCCAGAACATTTTGGTCCATTTTTCATTAAGGAGATGGAGGTGTCTTCCTCCTAAGGATTCCTGGTGTGTGTCCCCATTTCCAAGGGCTCTCCTGCTGTTTCCTAGGAGTTTGAGTCAGTAGAAGGAATCCCATCCAATCCAGGTCAGTCAGTGGCAGCCTGAGTTTGTTCTCCCAGAGCTTTTTGGACTGCTGATTCCTTGCCATGGGATGACTAGATACTACGCAGAGAGTGAAATAGATTCTGTGGCTCACTGATGTTTTGGGTAAGCCCTTGTGCCACTGCAAGAACTGTGACTTGCAGAGTTGTTGCCATCTCAGTTTCACACCTTAGAGGATAGAAAGTAGGTCTCCATGTTTTGAGGAAGTCAGTGATGCTGCTGTGTCCTGCAGCTAAATCTCCTGGATGATGTAATATTTCCAGATAGCTGACTTGGTCTGGAAAGGATCACAGTAAGACGAAAGTAGGGTGACCCGACGGCCAGTGGCTGCAGGATGTCCTGAGGTCCCATCAAAGAAATGCGGCAAGGACATGTGCCGAGACTGCAGATAACGGAAGTCCACACACCCCAGCAGTCTATACCTGCTATTCTTCTGGCAAACTTCACTGAAAATGAGAGAATTTCAGAGAAAAAGCAGCATTTTCCTGACCTTAGAATACTTCGGCATAATTTTTTTCTGATGTAATTTTAGTCTTATTATTACATTATCTTCAGTCCCATGATCATGCACAGATTAAATAATTCTTAACAGTTTTATGAAGTGCAGAACAAACAAACAAGACAGAGCTTGATTCAAAGTATTTCTTCTGAAAGTCATTTTAGATAAAAAAATAAAGGCCTGTAAAAGTAAAGGCTTGGATCTAGTTTCAACATATGTCTACAAATCTAGAATAAGTGCACCAAGGGCAATGGAGTTACTTAGATTTATTTTTTTTAACCACTAATCATTAGTGTTATTCAGTATTTCTATTCTCTCACCAGATCACTCCTAAATCAAGAGAGGCTTTTTAAGGCAGCTACTTTAATATTCCGAGTGCAGAAATTTTTGTACAAATCCACATTCACTTGAATGTTTACAACATTTTTCTTTTTATAAGCATTCTGGTAAACACAAGTGTTTGTGGAATGCAGCTGAGTGCTTAATGAGTAGCAATAAAGCCAGTTTTCAGTTTTCATTCAAAGGAATAGTCGTCTTATATTCTCATTAAAATATTCTTCAACATTGGTTACTGCATTTAACAACTTTTAGGCTTGACTGGATTAGGAACAGAATTTTTCAAGAAGATAAAAAAATTGCTTTTCACTTAGAATTTGTATAATTTTCAGGAAGACAAAAGATTGCTTTTCAAACATCTATGTGAAAGATCAAAAATTTCAACATTTCAGATGCTTATTGGCAAAATAACGTCAAAAATAATGCTGTAATGCCTGTCTGATGTTTGTGGAGGAAGAAAAGCTGTATGGTAAAAGGGTTCCTCCATTAGACATGATCTGTTTTAAAGGGAGCATTTGTGGTCTTCGTATTCAGCCATAGGTCTGCCTGAAGGAGCCTCATCCAGTATCTTCTGTGAAAGCAAAGTGCCCATAGGCACCTGGAGGCAGCTGAAGCTGTTGCTCGGTCTGCTTAGAAAGGTAAAGAAGAGAAACCAAATTCTGCAGGAGAGAGCTAAGGAAATACCCTTATGGATCTATCCTATAAACATCTTGGACAGAAATGCAGGAGATGCTCTGCCATGAGCCTGTGTGGGTCAGGTCTTAGTGCAAGCGCTGGCTGCTTTGCATAGTCCAAATAGCACAACAAAGGTTCTCTGTGGACTGAGATAAAGGTCTGGTTTAGGCACCTCCATGGGACTCACTCCCACTCTGCCCTCTTTCCACACCCAAAGATGTGTGACTTGTATCGCAGCCCTTGATCTGTTCTAACCTCACGTCCTTTGTGTGCTGGACTGCGTCTCTTCGGAGCTGCACTGAGCACCACAGTGGCCCCAAAGGAGCCTTGAAGATCAATGTACAGATTTGGTGGTAAACAGCCGTTCCTGAATCCCCGAGGGAGTTGTGTCTCTCACTTACTGGAGCTTGCACAGCCTTTTAGCTGGGGACAATGAGCTCCCTGTGACAGAATTATTTTATAGAAGAAATTATTTTAAATGAAATCTATGAAATACTGACACAAATGCAATGCTGACTTCTAAGAATGTGTTCACACCAGGCTCTGCGTAACTGTCATCTATCCAGGAAATAGAAATCGTTTTCGTATAAAATGAAAAGTGAAAGGAACTAACTTGACTCTTAAACGCTGAGTGGTCACAATAAGCTGCTTGTCCATAGCCTGATGTATTTACTAAAACCACATTCAACAAAAACAGGAGCTACTCAGAAGCAATTTACAAACAGGAAACCAGAGGAAATGGGCCACGTAATGTATTCTACAGGAAGTATTTGCATCATTGTGTAAGTAAAGCACCCAGCAGAAAGGTACTGTCATGTCTTGCCTGTATCTGGCTTAAATATCAGTGTCTTTCAGCGTATTTGTTGTTAGTGTCAAGCGCTTGCAAATGCAACTTAAAAATTGCACTTTTAAGTGCCAAGTTAAAATTTAATTTTAGGATTTGTTTTTCATTATGAAAGTAAACTGAAAACCCATTAAAGCCCAAGTAATTACTATTTTGCTTCCTGGCAACTGGAACTTCATACACATGCGCAAACATACATGTAGAGCTGAGCTGCTCATAGTAGCATGTAGGATGTTGGGACTCTGAGACCAGATACAAAGTTTGTATCTTCGTTTAAGTGTCCAAACCTTACCCCTCTGCCAAGGGTTAGGGCTGGACTGGCCACTATTAGCCCCTCTCTCCAACCAGAAAGGCAAGAGAAAGGGAATAAGGGAAAGAGACTTACAGATTGTGAAAGAAAACTGAAACAACTTTAATGAAAATAATAACAATAAAATGAAATATATATAAACCCAGAACTGAAAAGTTGTGGGGCAAAGAAGCAGATCTAGGGATCTACCCCTGTATTCTCTGCCCTGGTGAGACCACACCTGGAATACTGTATCCAGCTTTGGGCTCCCCAATTCAAGAGAGACAGGGATCTACTGATGAGAGTTCAACGGAGGCTATGGGGATGGTTAAGGGACTTGGACATCTCTCTGATGAGGAAAGGCTGAGAGAACTGGGGCTGTTTAGTCTGGAGAAGAGAAGCCTGAGAGGGGATCTTATTAATGTCCACAAATATCTGAGGGGTGGGTGTCAAGTGGAAGAAGCCAGTCTCTTTTCTGTGGTGCCCAGTAATAGGACAAGGAATAATGGGTATATAGGAGGTTTCATCTCAACATGAGGAGAAACTTCTTCACTGTGAGGGTGACAGAGCCTGGAACAGGCTGCCCAGAATGGCTGTGGAGTCTCCTTCTCTTTCCAAACCCACCTGGATCTGTTCCTGTGTGGTCTCCCCTGGGTAATCCTGCTCTGGCAGGGGGATTGGACTCAATGATCTCTTGAGGTCCCTTCTAACCGCTAACATTCTGTGATTCTACATAAGCTAAATTATCCTCTGAATGTCTCACCTTTCAGGTCCACTCTTTTTATGCAACTTTATCACTCATCATAGGAATAAAGATTGTCTGCAACTGTGATCTTAGAGGTCATAGCCCTGTTCAGAGTCAGGTCTCTGGGCTTCTCTCTCTCCAGGGCAAACATGGGCACAAAGGAGTTGCACTGTAATAATATTCAGTGAGCAGAAACCCGAGCTGGATTTGCTCCTTTGTCTTTCTGCTTTTAATAGCAGTGTATTTCTCAGTGATCAGTAAGGCCTGGCAGCCTGATAAGCAGAGGTTTGCTCCAGCTGAAGGAGCAGGGGCAATGGAAGGAACAGAAATGGGCTCACCCAGAGAAACACTTTCTGGTCCAGCTAGTCAGCCACACTCTTGTTATACATTAGCCTTCAAACATAACTCAGAAGTAATTGTTCAGCACTGCAGAAGAATGGCTGTGTACCCCACCATTAATGATTAGCTTCATTTTGCATGAATTAGTTGACTTCCTGCAATTACTTCTGCTCTTCCCCAACAGGCGACCACTGTGTTCTGCTTTCCAAAAGCAACAAGTCAGCAGCTTGCTGACCCCGAATACCTGTGAGTTACGAGGTGCTCATTCCATGTTCTGCACCAGTCACTAGGCCGAGGTATCCAAATTCCAGCAGACACAGGGCAGTTTATGATATGCTGTCTGCACCAGATGCTTAACAGGGGGGACAAAAGGGAGAGTGTGGGGGAGAGGAATGAATTCATCTTGCCAAACTGACAGTCATCCAGAAAGGAGAAAGGATTGTGGTCAGAAAAGTGACTCCCATTAAGAAAAACAACTTGGTATTTTGTATTTGTTCCCCTTGCATGCTCTATACCTCCAGAGTGCTCCATCTGACCAAGCAAAGTGCTTTGCTAAATGCCAATTCATCCCTGCACCTGGAAAAATTAAATAAAGCATTCCTTGCTTTGCACTTTACGGGTAAGAGCAAAACGTCTGCAGCTGGAGCTTGCCTGGTGCTTTTGTTGATACATGAGGCAGGGCCGAGCCCAGAGAGCTGTGCTGCAGCCAGCCTGCCTCTGCTGGTTTGGCTCCTGTTAGTGCTTTTAATTTCCAGTTAAGCAGAGCATCATGACTCAGAAGTCAGGAAGGAGAAATGTGAAAGCAGCAAGGTACCACATCCATAGTCATGGCTGTACTTTGCTTTTCTGCTCAGCGTGCTGCCACTTTGCAGAATAATCTGTGGCCACAGGGACTTGACTATTGTACAAGCGTTTTGTGCTCAGATGCAGTTGAAAATGCGGTCTGACACTGTGAAATATGGAATACCTGCACTCTGGAGTCAAGATTTAGACTTGGCAAGGCTCACCAGTCTCAGCATGGTCAACAGTACTAGTTGACATCTCAGAGCCATGTGTCAAGGGATAGAAGTACCCAGATAGCACAGCTGGGCTCACTGCTTCCTCAGGAAAGTGCTACCAAAGCTGGAAAGAGGACGCTGGACTGGGAAAGGAAAGATACCTGAATAAATACTGGAAACCTGCTGAAGGCAGACTATCAGGGGATGACATATTCATAGAAGAAAATCAAGGTGAATAACCATGCAGGAATGAGCCATGACAGAAAGCAGTGATCCTCTTGAGGGTGGAGAGCTCCTTTTCTACACTGTCTGTGCTGAAGTGAGTCTTCTGTCCTGGGAACGGCGGGGGAGTCCACAGGGGCTGCAAATCCTAGAGAACAGAAACAAAAGTCACCACGAAGCACATCCTGGCTCCTTCAGGCCACCTCCAGAAAGGCCTCAGTAGGTGTTTTCCTGCCTCTGACATCCCAGACACCCAGAGAGGGCTCATAGAGATGCACCAGTTTTCCATTATTTGTTGACCTTCACAGATTGCTACTTCAAATGTACAGATACCTTTGCAAACTGAATACAATTAAATGAGATGAGAAAGCTGGACTTTGAACAGCTCCATCTGACAGGCTGAAGGGGAGAAGGTTTGAAAATATATGTGCAAACAGAAGAGGAATGCACGTTTACTTCTTCAGGGCATATCTACAAGTGTAACTGTGCAGAACTCCAACGTTGCACTGATCAAACCTTGACTGGACACGCAGCCCAACAAAGCATGAAACTGTGAAGAAAATGTGGTTTTGCCCCCTGCTCCCTGCCACCCC
>VWZK01021720.1:40677-53068 GCA_013396935.1 Baryphthengus martii | reverse complement strand
TTTTCCAACATTCATCTTTGACCTCTTCTGTTCAGATGATTTTGCTAACAAATTTTGCTGTTTCATCGAAGTCACCTGTTTTGAAGTCTAAGATTCAATAAATTTGTTGTTCTTCTGTTTGTTCAAGGTTTATAACTTGATTTGATGGCCTTCTCCTTTCATGTCTTCTCTGCTTACTAAAGCCAAATCTTAAACAACTTTATATGTTGATTTATCAACAATGTAAGGGATAAATCTAGCAGTTTATCACATGCAGGAATATTTGACTACTGCTATATTAAAAATTGATATCTGTGTTAATTGAAGTTTGTAACTTAATAAATACAAGATGAAAGTTTTGTTGGGCATGTATCATCTTCTAACACAGATAGGTAGTAATTTTGAGCTGTAGCTTGGGTCAACAGTGTTACCAAATTTCTTAAGCTACAGTGCTTATGTATTTTGTTAAGTAGAGATAGCGATTAAGTAGCGATTTTGTTTGTGTCTTGCCTAAATCTGAGAAGTCTTCCAATACTTAAAAGTTAGTTTGAGGTTGCATAGTGCACCTTGATAATATATTTAATGTCCGAACAGTGCAATAGTTAATGTTTTTAATGTGGTAGATGATTACCTTGTCACTGCTGGTGTTGGTATTGTCAACCAAAAGTTGTTACTTACAGTCCTGTAAATAAAATGCTGACAGAGCCAGGGTAGCGCAGCGTGTGAAACAATACTGTGTTATAGGGAGCAGTGTGTTTAAAAGTGAGATTATATTACTATTGCACATGATCAGTTAAAAAAAAAGTAAATTGAGAATGAGAGGAACTAGTCAGTCCTGTTCAAATGGATTACATTCCAATTGAAGTGATCAAAGCTGTGACGTCAGCCTCTTACGAAATCATACTTTGTATACGTAGAGACATTTCTTCTATGAATAGTGAAATAACTTTGTTTTGATATGCTAGCAGGTTAGAATCTGAAATGTTCACTTTAACCTTTATCATTTACTTACACACTTGCTTCCTCGGTTTTGGCAACCAGTGATCACAGGGTTTTTTAGATGTCACAGGCATGAAACCTGTGTCAAAATGCACTTTTTAATGATTATATAGTGTCTTAATCACCATCTCAATAGCAGTAGAGTATATTTTTTTAAATAAAGAATGGATAGTGTTAATTCTTGATGACTAATCAACTATTGCTATTGTCTTTCCTTTAACTCATCAAGTATGTATGGTCCAGATAGATAGCTTTTATTAATGTATCAGGTTATCATTGTGTGCGTGTACCGTAGAAGATTCAGTTTTATGACAAAGACTGATAGAAAGCTATGTGAAAAATTTGCAGAGGACTTAGGTTACACATCTTCACTTTCCAACAATTCCTGAAATACTTATTTTAGCCACAAAGTTTTATGTTCACTCAGATTGACTTTGTTATGGGGAAGATGTGAAAAATTTACTTTAACCTTAAAAAAAATCAGTAAAGTAAAGAGAAGACTACCATGACATTACTGCATTAATGAAGAGTTAATTATTTTTTGGTTGGTCATGGAAGTAAAAAAATAAATAAAAATGCCCTCACTCCTTTCATAGAAAAGACAAAGAGAGCATTAACCAATGGAATGTTTTCTTGTAATTGCGAACTCTGTGGAGGATGGTTGTGGATGATTTCCAAAAGATCATGAAAATAACCTCCATGTGCTTTACATTATTTGTGAATTGTGAGTGTTAAGATGTGTCTTTAGAAAACAGGAAATTATCTAATGGTGCTGCTGTTTAGTTTTTTCAAGCAGATTTTAAAAATAGTTTTCACTATTTTATTTCCCGTCAGTTCCAAGAACAAACAAAACTGAAATTTAGATAACTCCGTCAGAATTCTAATTCTCCATTCAACTTCAAAAATGAGTAATTTGGATGGTGTCAACCAGGAATTTGTTAAATTAATTCGTTTTGCTTGAAAGATTGTAAAAGACAACATGCCATTTTACTTTTAGGTACTTCTTGCACATATGGATGAGATAGCATAGAGCGTGGGATTTCTGTGCTGATACCAAGGGGATTCTGATGTCAATTAGGCGGCTGTTTTCTGAAGTGCTCGGTATACTTTTTGAAACAATATCCTTCTGGCTATAACTGGAGAGATTCCTATTACATGACTTCATAGTTGTTCAACATAAATACAATTCATTTCATAAACTGAAGATACCTATAGTAATTGGACCGCAATTGACTCTGTTGTGAATGGATGAATTTTAACATAGGGAACATGGAGTAGTGTCTGGATGGGGAATGTCCATTGCAGACCAGTCAATCTGCATTGTTCACAAAGAGCAATTTCAAAAGCAGACAGTAAACTGAAGTAAAAGATTTTTGGTTTGGTGGTTTTTTGAAAAAATACACCTGAGGAACTAAAACTATGGAAGTCTGAGGTGATTTTGTTAAGCTGATGTTTTAAAATATCAATAAGTAACATTATTGTTTAAATCTCATGAATGGATGGCTCTTTTCTTTCATCTTTCTGATCGTGATCAGTATTTTTTACAGCATTGTATTGCTGCTGATTCTCCCACATCAAAGATATGCAAGCCATTTATTTTTATGGTGTTGTGGTTTAACTCCAGCCAGAACTAAGCATCACACAGCTGCTTGCTCGCTCCTCCCACCCAGTAGGGTGGGGAGAGAATGAAATAAAAATTAAAAAAAAAATAGTGGGCTGAGATAGAGACAGTTCGATAGGACAGAAAAGGAAGAACATAATAGTAGTTATAGTAATAGAAAATAAAAGAATTAGAATATACAAAACAAGTAATGCACTGTGCAGTTGCTCACCACTAGTGGATCGATGCCTAATTAGTTCCTGAGCAGTGGTCCCTGGCCGCCTTCCCTCTAGTTTATATACCAGGCATGACATGATATGGAATATTCCTTTGGCCAGTTTGAGTCAGCTGTCATGGGTGTGTCACCTCATCAACTCTTGCCTCTCCAGCCTTCTCACTGGCAGAGCATGAGAAGCTGAAATGTCCTTGACTTTGTAGAAATGCTGCTTAGGAACAACAAACATCACTATGTTATCAACCTTATTCTCGTATTAAATCCAAAACACAGCACTGTACCAGCTACTAGGAAGAAAACCAGCTCTGTCTCATCCAAACCTGTGACGTATAGTTAGCTGCCAAACATGAGATTGGCACTACTGGATCTGGAAAAAAACCCAAACACCTTAAATAGATTTAGCAGCTTGATGTGTGCTTAACTGTGCTACTTGTAACTAAGTATTTGAGGGCAACTTGCTACTAAGGGAAGCTAGAATAGAAGGTTTTTGAAAGTGTAATAATTAAGTCTTATAAGAATGTGAGCCACCAAATCTGCTTCAATGATTGTGCTGTGCTCATGGACTTTGCTAGTGGAAAATGTTTTGAAGAGTTTAACACTATTAATCTAACCCATTTTTTCTAGAAAATTTTGTAACAAGCGAAACAGTGCATATTCGTTAACTTTAACTGAGTTATTGTATAAAGTTGATCTAATGTCGAGACTGCTTAACAAAGATATGAATATTATGGGTTCATTTTCCTGATTTTTAATGTTAACTTCTAAAATACTTAATTTTACTTGACTATTGAAATTTTAGTTTAATTGTACTGTTTTCTGTCTACTGGCTCAGGAAGCTTTCAGTTTTATGAAGATACTCGTTTGGATGTGGATTGATAGTGTGTGTCAGTAGTAGACTCCTGAAAGGCTTATTCTTCTATCCTCTCAGGAACTTCTACTCTGATTTTTATGTAAGGATTTTTAGGGTTTTTTTGAAGTGTAGTACTGGGATACGAGCGAACTTAGTCTCAAATGAACAGCTTTTTGAGTTTACCAAGAAAATGAGGAGGCTGTATTTAATCTTCTTTATATTATTTTCTTAAGTGAATGCAGATTGCCCCTGTCAGATGTAGTGCAAGGTAGATGGGTTTTTGATCAGACTTGTTCTGGCTGTTCTGACATGCCATCGTATTAAATAACAAAAATTCAAGTTTTAGTAAGTGGAAACAAATGCGTGACTGTTTTAAATTTGCCAGTTAATTATGTCAGAGTTCAATATCACGCTCTAAACCAAAACTGCTGATGCATGAAAGCTTGTCAGAAGTAGACTGTCTGCTTTATCAGCTTGGATGCTTGATCATGTTTTTCTAAATTCTTACTTTTTTTACTCTGTATTGGTTTCTGAAGGAAAGGTGATAGTAATCTTGTTTGCCTGACGCTCAAGCGTTTTACTAGTTAATAGCATGGGGTGGGTAGAGTAAGTGCTTGCCAACATTTTAGTCTGTACACTGATGATTTATATGGGTGTAGATCCATGTGGCTCAGTATTAAAAATTACTTGGGGTTTTTTGGTACTGTTGCTATTTCTGCTGCATCAGCTATAGTAGTAAACAGCAGTAGTGTTAACAGTGAAGGCTGTTAAAATTGTGATGAATAAAACCAACCATTTATTTGTCAAGTAAGCATACAAAAGCTGGAAACAGTTGCAGTGTTCCACCAATAATAAAGCACTTAAAAGCTTTCTATTGACATTTATACAAAGAGAGTAGATGAACGTGGTCTATTTCGTTTTGAAGTCAGTTTGATATAAACTTTAAAACTGCCCACAGCAGAAGGAGCTCTGCAGGCTTTTACCTGCAAGAAGAAATGGCTGAAGTTTGATACCGAGAGTGCTGACAAATTGCTGAAAGTGCTGCCCTCTTATCAATGGACTGACAGTTTAATCATCAAAACTGTACTACTAGATTGGACTGAGAGGAACAAAGGACAAGAAAGTAGTGTTTTTCCAAGGCATTAAAAGATGAATTGAAATTCGACATGCAAGCACTGTTTGTTTGAGGGGTTTTTGTGTGACATTGCTGCATGACTTGTATGTCATGTTTTCCATGGTATCTGATTGCAGCAGAATTGGAAAAAATGAATTTTGTTGCTTAAAAGTACTTCTTAAATAAATAATTTGATGATCCAGCAGCAGTCGTGTGCAGTAAAAATATTTGATAAATTATTTTTTTTTGCATGCATTTTACTGCATTTGACGTTTAAAAAACCCCAACATATCAAACTTCTTAGTGGTAAGAATGAGAAGGGACTTGAATCAGTTGTTTTCCCTGCCTGCCCCCTCAGCTCAGTGCATATGCTGATCTCATGAATGGGCTTAGTGGATTTAGTAAAGTTGCTTCTGATAGATAAGTGTCAGAATTTTTCACTCTTCACAAAAAATTACTATGGAAATACTGAAGGCATTATTTGTGCTTGTTTTTAGTGCCGTAGTCTACAAGAAAAGACTTTATTGCAAGCATTAACTTTTCTTGTAAAAATACATGACATTATACTGGATGTAAAAAAACAGATGATGTTGATACTTGGCCATAACTTGATTTCTCCAAGAAAGTAGAAAACTAAAACTGCACGTTCAACACTTAGATCCAAGTACCATGCAGGTTCTTAGTTATATGAACATAACTGTTTTTCTTACCATACCTCTTAAACTTTTACTTTAAGAAACTTGTTTCTAACTTCTTTTTTTCTTCCTATGAAAGCTAGTTTATGATTGACAATCTTTGAGTGTGGTGCTTTGCTTCCTTAAGGAAGCATACCGACCAATGTTGTAAGGTGGTTAGTGTTTTCATTCATTCTGCATCTCCAGATTGTGGTGTGGCTATTGGTTGGTTCCCCCTCCATTTACTGTGTATTGTAAAAAATCAGTAATGACAGACAAGTGGCTTTTCTGTGACAGACAGACACCTTCTTTTTCTCAGTTTAAAGAAGGAAATTCTCTTTTCATCGATGGCTTAATTTGTTAGACTAAGGAAAGGAGCATAGAGTGAGAGTGACATCAGTTTAGCTACAACCATTTAAACAGTTAAATTGGAGCAGATTGTTGATGTCAGAAGATTTGTTTCAGTAATTCTTAGTTCTAGTTTAAACTGGAATGAGCAATGCATTGGTTTAAATACAATGTCCAAGTCTGCTCTTCTTTCAAAAGATAAAGCTTTGTAATTTAGAAGAAGCCTTCATGATGAGAAATTCTGAAGCTCTTGGAACTGGGGATGAGGATGGTTTGCAACTCTGAAAGTGATGGGAGAGGAGGAATTTGAACCTTTTCAGTGATTTCCTACTTTAAATAATGTTTGCCAAGTGGTTTATGCAAAACCATTTTACGTGTCTTAAACACATGTGCAGCCTTATTCTAAGGGAATGGTGATTGATAACTGGAAAGCAGTACCTTCTTGATGATTTTTAATGTTATGACGAATATTCATCTGAACACAGTCCTTCCAGTGCTGAAGAGGGAAGAATACTCTATTGTTGTGGAGAAATCAAAAAAACTGTATCTCTGTAGGCAAGTATAGCCACTATAAAGAATGTGTTCTGCTTCAGATCATGTCTTAGAAAGGTGTAGAGATTGAAAAATTCTATCTGTAGATGAAGGAAACAAAAGGTTACGTTACTTGCATAGTTTTCAGGGGCAGAGGAAGAAAAATGTTCTACTGGACCAGAATGCATGTCATTGCCACCATAGGTGAACATGTCATGCCATATTAAGGTGGAACAAGATAATTATACTGAAACCAATTTGTCTTTTTTTTTTTTTGAGTCTGTTTCCCTTGCCCTCCTGTGAGCAAGACAAGTTTGTAATTTTTTGCTAAATTTATTACTTACGATGTAAAGACCAAAATGCTGTTAAAGATGAATAATACGGATTTTGAAATTCTTAGTATGAGTTTTTGCTTCTACCTACAGTAGAGATGGGTACTTAGATCTTTTCAAAGGAAGGCCTATTACAACATTTGCAGAGCTTACAGGTATTAGAGGTATGGTGAAGCTGCTCTATATGCTTTTTTTTAGCCATATCTACTATTATAATTAAGTATCTCTCCTTACTAACTCTGTTTTAAATCCCTAGAGTGTTATACAACATAATTACCACTGCAGTGTTAAGATAGAGGTAAAGTAGTTAGAACTGTACTTAGATGTTTGCTTTGAAAGTAAAGCTTTCCTAGTGTTTAATTGGCTTCCCGTGATATATCACGGTAGGAAAATTTGTAAAGAATTGTGGAGGAGCTAAAGCCTTGCAGATGAACTTGGGAAGTGTGATTTCATGAGTGGCATGGCAAAGAAGCTTTTGTTAAGGGAAGATGAGACATCTGCTTGATAGTGTGTAGGAAAACATGTGAAAGCTTACCAAAAGTCTGTTTACTTGAGTTGCTCTTACTTTTAATAATATGTGCATTCAACAGTAAATATAATGTGCTTTGAGGATATAATCTTCCTACTTTTTGTCCTATTCGTGTCCTCAGATTTTTAAGTGTTTTAAAGTGTCTCAGAACATAATAAAATTGATATTTTCTAGAGGTGAAGGGAGAGTGGAGCTGTTACCTCTTCTAAACGTGCTGCTGCTGAGGCTTTCTGGTATCTTCCTGCACTTCTGAGGGAAGTGTTGGAACTACAATAGCAGATAGTTCTATAGATCTGTGTAACAGCTTAAAGTGAGTGGCAAGTTGCAAGATACTCAAGAGTCTAGAAGCTTTAAATTGATTTAGTGGAGGCGGTAAAAGGAGACGATGTGGTCAAAATTTAGTACATTTGTGTGGACTCTTGTTGAGACAGAAGTAGTATAATTAAACAAGAGGCACAAGTATCTGATAACTGCTGTTAGTCATAAAGGGAAAAAAAAATCTTGAAGATCTGTAAAAAGATTCAGCAGAATCTGAAAAAACCCAGGATGCGTTTTAAGCAGATAGAGAACTTCGAGAGTTGTGTGTTTGGGAGAATGTGGTCAGCTGGGTTAACAAGTTGTGAAGGAAGATAGGTTATGTTCTATCCATAGTTAGAAGTGAGAGAGAATGGATGAACTGGAGATTTGATCTGATTTTTTAGAACTTAAGCAGTAGTCCTTCAGTTCTGTCAAATACAAGATAAGTGAAAACAGAGGCTCTTAGGCAGTGTGTATACGGAAAGGGAGTTTGGAGACACGATCAGCAATTAAACTGGGAGTACATGCTTGTTATTTCACCTGTTCCTTCTAGATGTTTCATCTGAGATCTTAGGCAACGTATCTAAGACAAAGAGAATGCCAAGGAGTAGAAGAAAGAGTAGCGCTTAAGCAGCCAATGATAATGCTGAGTTGAAGTAGCTCACTATCCCTGTCCTGATACTTGCAAAGAAAATACATATGCAAAGAAAAATAATTTCAGATGTCTGGTCCTGTAGTGGAGTAGAAAATACTGAGCTGATAAGTGTCGTCGTTTTATATAACTTTTGAGGTGTGGTAGATGCTTTAGGTTTCAACAAGGCGGAGTTCAGTGGCAGGCCCTAAGTCAGCTTACACTGTGTGTGTGTTCTGAGTGTTTGGCTCGACAGGGTCATGAACGTGATATAGGAGTATTTGCAAGGGAAAGATTGAAATAACTGTTCTTTCTTTCCTATGAAAACTAGGACATATAATGCTAGTTATTATATTCTACATGAAGATACAATTTCATTTTTTTCGGTGAAGCTACTCTGTAGCTGCTAAATATAAATAAAAATGACCGTGTTGCTGCTTAGGCTTCGGCAGGCTGCCTAGGTTGTTTCAATGTAGTGTAAGTTAATGGAAAAATCTGAGGAGAATGAAAAGGAAACAAAGTCTGCCAAAAGATAATAATATTTGTTCAAAGAGATGTGCTAAGGAATTTCTTTATATACTGAAGCCAGTACAAATACTGCTTGTAGTTTTGAGGATTTGGTGCCTGTTGCCAAAATTGTCAGTGTAGAAGCAGCTGTGGATTTTTCCCTTGACCTATGATTATATGATGACAAAATTTGTGTTCTCCCTTCTAAACAGGTGTTAGCCACCAAATCGTTATATAGTATACATGACTGACTGTGTCAGTTGCCAGTGGAGAAACTTTCTTGAATATGCAGAGTAAGTTTGTTAGAATTAATTCAGAGTTGGCTGAAAATGAGTTCTGCAGTGTTTCAGAGATTTGTCATTTCTGATGCTCTCCCTCTCCCCCTTAGCTTTTCAAGTGGTGAAATCTCAGCTATAAATCATTTGCCAGAAAAGAAATTGATTATGAAACAGAGGTTATATTAATCTCTCGTCTGCTGCTAGACTTTCAAGTGACTTCTTGTTTTTGTGGCTTCCTGTGGTCAGATGAAAACATAAAAATTCTGTTTTCAGTTTCATTTTAATTCTGAGGCTTTTGAAAGCACTTGTAACAATTTCAAGTGAAAGACTGGAGTTATTGATACCTGTTTTTCCTTTACAGCCCATGCTATTTGAAGTATTAATGCTTTGGGAACAATGCCTATTTATATGGTAGTTTTCAGTTTGGAACTTGGATAATACATTCTTTTAAAGTAATTCTTTAGTGATATCAAAATAAACTCATTGAGAAAATTTTATACTAGTTGTGATTCTGTGAGTTATGGAATGGGGAGCGTTTCATAGCAGCAATCAAAGCCTAGAATTTAAATATAACTTATTAAATATGTTTTTTTTGTTTGAAATAGGGAAGCTTTATGTCCATTCTGAGAGTGTTACCATTTAATGAGAGTAACCTGGATGTGAATCTCAATGGGGGTGGTCAGTAGAACAATAGTTACTAGTTTGTTGTCACACTGTGTGCTCAGTAAGGGCATCCTTGGGTTGTCAGATTTCTCACCACTGAAAGATGCACCTTTTCATTTACAAATGCTATAGTTGATCTCATAACTAGCAAATAGTACTGTATAGATCCAACTTTGTGTTTGGTTAGGTACACATTTCTAAATTTTTTATATACTTTCTAGATGTTTTATTATAAAATACATTAAAAAATCTGGTTTTATACACGTTGTGAATGTTCTAAGGAGCTGCACATAAATTTTACTTCAATAGCTGAATTCTATAAACAGGACGAATAGACAGCAAATTTACAGACATGAAAAAAAAAATAAATAAGATGGGTACTGCAATTAAAAAAACCCAAACAAACCAAAACCAAACAAACCGCACAAAAACAAGCAAACAACCTAAACAAAACCAGAATATAGTTTTCTTTCAAGTTACCATGATTCTCATGAAGAGAGGAAGAAAATGACATTAAGATTTGGGAAGGATCAGGAAGAGAAGACTGTCATGCTAGAATATAACTTATTACTGTTTTTAATACCTAATATACGTTTTTCCCCCCACAGAAATTAGCAGAGTACGGAAAGACATGTATAACGACACATTAAATGGTAGTACGGAGAAGAGAAGTGCAGAATTACCAGATGCTGTGGGACCTATTGTACAGTTACAAGAGAAACTATATGTGCCTGTAAAAGAATATCCAGATGTAAGTATATCTTTTTAGTCCCTAAATTATTTTTTTGATCCTTGTGGTCGTTTTTAAATGTAAATTTTATGTGATGCTACCCTTGGATCACACTGAATTGCATTTGACAAGATACTCCTCAGAGAAGCAGTGTATGTTCCACTTGTGGCTTGGTTTGTAATGAGTGAGAGTGGAAGAAGGTTGTGTTAAATACCAAACCTAGCTGTAGGTCTAAGATTAGAATTATCTCGTTCATTCAGTACTGTCAGTCTTGAGACAGTGTGTAGTGAGTTTTATGAGGGAAATAGTTCCTGGAACACTGTTTTTTCCTCTCAGTATGTCTCAAAGTCATTTGGAGAATCTTTAGAGACCTTTTGGAGACAACTTAATCTCAATTACTATTTGTGCCATACCTGTGTAACCAGTTTTGTTGCATATAGAAGTGTCTTTATCTTGGGGTTGGTTTGTGTTATTTTGATGTGGTGTTGTTTTGTTTTCTTGTTGGTTTTTTGTTGGTGCTTATTTTGTTTATTTTTTCTCCTCTTCCCTCCTTCCCCCACCCCCCTGCCCTTGCCCCCTGCCAAGCTTTCCCTTACTTGCATGCCAATGTTACTTTCTCCACTGGATGTTCTGTCCTATTGTACACCTACCTTTTTGAGGGAGAGTGATTTCATTTAACCAGAAGAACTACTTGGAATTCCTGTAGTCTGAATGGATTCTCAAAACAACTTTGGGAAAAATAGTCCTGTCAAAATCTACCTCAAGCCTTTTCACTGATCACTGACAAAAATAAGAAATGCTGTTATTCTTCCCTAATAGAATTTAGAGGAGCGCAGAGTTCAAGTGAGGCATTTGCACATTGAAGTGGTATAAAGTGGGAGAAAGAACAGAACAGCAAAAAGTGGAAGTAACACTTGTATGTTTCTGTGGCTTTTCTTTGTATTGTTAATTAGATTAAGACCTCCACATTGAGCTTTATTATTTTAGTGCTGCTTAGAACATACAAGCCTCTAAATAAAACCTGGTTGTGCCATACTCCATGAAGAAAATTAAGTGTGAGTCATTATTAAGAACCAAATATTTTAACAAATGTCTCTTCTCCCTTTTCTGTTTTCACAAATTGGTTTTGTTTTGTTGCTTTTTGGGTTAAAATCTCTGTACTGGAAAAAGAATTTGCATTGGCAATACAGACATCTCTCTCCCCTTCTCTTCCATTTTTCTTTCCAATTAAGTATATGCGTATATGTACACCTATGTACATGCATACATATACTCCCAGCAAAACCAATTTTTTGTGTGTTTTTGTTTTTTTTTTTAATTTTTTTTTGAAACTCCTTGGAATTAGAGAGATACTTGAGAAGAACTGTGCTATACAGTTCCATACAGTGATGTAAATAGCTCTGTACTTAGATTTCTGTATCTATATTAGAGTTATATTACTTACTGGCTTTTTAAAACATAGCTTAATTGTTGAAATCTTGGTTTTGTAACTGGACAGTGCATCCTATGCAGTGAGTTTCTTTAGCTATTGGTTATCGTTTTTACAGAATTTGATACTTGCTGTACCAGGATCACAAGATAGAAGGAAGTTGGATTTCCTAATTAAGTTTTTCTAATAGAAGTCAAGGATGCAGTAGCTTAGTTATTCACTACCAGTTAATTATCAAATGTAGTGTAAATAGGCAGGAAAGAGTTTGTCTCTAGTGTTAAAGCACTTGTGTAACTTAGGGTGTGTGATTTCTCTAGCTACTGCTAGCTCTTTGTGTGCCTTCAGAAGAATGCCCTTGAAGTGGTCACTAATTAGTTTAATAAATTCTTACCAATTCACAAGTTGGAGAGACTTGTGATTTCTATACATGTGACCTGGAATAAAAAGGTAGTGAGGTGATGGGAAATGTTTCCTAGAAATGTACAGCTTCTACCACTATGGTGGTACTCGGTAGATCAACCTTCATTGGGGAGCCAAGCCCAGCATGTTCTCTGTGAATCTGGCCTGTGTACACATTGTCTATATTTGTTCCTAGATACTTGGAATGGGATCTGTGAATCCTCAATAATTGGTTAGGCAAATAGGATATACCGGCACATTAAAAA
>VWZK01021720.1:0-40628 GCA_013396935.1 Baryphthengus martii | reverse complement strand
AAAAAGCTGTAGTTCTGTGTGTAGGCCACTTCTAAATCTTCCTGCAAGTTAGCCGTTAAATAACGTGCATTGCATTCAGGCTAGTCCAACATTCAAAAGGTCTATACAGTGATTGTAACCTGTCTCAAAAAAAATCCAGATGAACTCTGTAAAATCCACTTGTAAAGATTGTTTTCACCTGTAAAGATAATTTCATTTTAATAACAGTGTGATGTGAAACTTCTTACTTATATCTAGCAATTGATTTGTTATCAAGTATAGGGAAGATATAAGAGTGAGTTTGTCACATAAATGCAGTTAATTCTTTCTATTGTTGTCATTCTCTTTCAAGTGACAGTCTTGTATACCTTACAAAGACATAAAGATGGATAAAGACGATTCAAAGAATGACCAAAACCTGTTTTTTTGATGTAATTTTGTAGTATTTCTAATAACATAAGAAAATAAATGAGCAAGCTTTTATGATAGTCTAATAAACTTTTATTCTGGTAAATATTTTTGAATTAAAATTTTAAGCATACAGATTAGTTGACTGTAGCGAATACTGAATAATACTATGATGCCATGTTGTGCACAGAATCCTAAATTGGTGACATGTAAAAATAATGATCTGTCATAAGTTTATATGTTTTATATATGTATATATAAGCATACATATATGTATGAAAGATGAAACAGGAAATTTTAATAGCCTACATGACTTTGATATTACTGCTTGATTGTCCATTGAGTAATTACACAAAGGAAACAATGTAGAAGATTGAATTACAAAGCTTAAGTAAATACATAAAATCTCCTATAGTCTTGTAATAATTTATTTTTTTATATGAGCTCATATTGAGTTTTTTATTCTAATGCTGCAGTCGATGCAACGTTCAACTTTCAGAAAAATCAGTTGTCTGCAACAGCCTGTAATTTTAAAATTCTGACTGTGTAGAGTCTGCAAAAATCTTGCTGAAGAATAACTAATTTTCTATAGTGTATTCATAAGGAACATTTTTCTATGATGTAATCACAGTCTAATAAATTGTGTAACTGTTGGGCTGATTTGCTTTCTGGCTCATTGTCTTTCCATTGCAAGCTACAGCAATGCAATTGTGTATATTTGTATATATTATTTTCTTCTAGCACCCTTGGAAGCTGCTAGATCTTTAGACACATTTTTTTGTCTTAAAACTGAGATATGAGCTGCTTAGCTTTTCTGAATCATATATGTGCTTCTGAAACTTGAGAGAAATCGTGCAGAAGGCACTCAGAAGATTAAATTCTATTAGTTGTTCATAATTTGCACTTCAGTTAAAAATGTGTTCTTTCTGCAGTTAAATCTTTTTATATGCATTTAAGCGTTTGGTGTTACAGTTTGAAGGCATTTCCAATTCATGGAGATATATCTTCCATCAGAGTTTAAAACAGTAAGAAGAAAAGATGTTAGGAAAATTATTGAGCTCTTAAGAAGCAGAAGAATGAAGGATATGCTATTGTTTGTGGGTGAATAGTTAATAGTCTTCAGCATTTCTTATGCTTCAGATAAATTATTAATTTTCTTAAATTTCCCTAAAGAGCTGAGACTAAACTTTCTGTCTGGTATCAATTTAAACTGTTTCTGGAATTAGTACCTACAAATGTTGGACTGAATAAATGTTTTCCTATTATAATCATGGCTTTATTATTAATAAGTACCCTGTTAGCTCTGATTAATGTGGAATTCTCTGTTGGAACTCTTCTGTGCCTCTTCAGTAAGAATGTAAGAACTCAGTAATTATCGCATCTAAAGTAGCATGTCCTTTGAGTATACTGAAGCTCAGAGGCCAGCAGTGATAAACAGCTTGTGCGTACTTTCTGACCATTTTGCTTAAAACTGTTTAATTAGTGCAACAGAACGATGAACACAGGGATTCATTTTACTATGGGGAACTTACTGACAAAACGTTTAAATCCTTTTTCAATTTGGTAATATCAGAGTTTAATAGCATCGCTAATATGGATTAGGAAAATGATAACATCTTCTTTATTTATTATTCGGATTCTTTTATTTAAACTGTACATTCCCTAGTGGTAAACAGGGAAGGAGGCTAGAAGAGCTGATGTAGTTTACCCTTGCAGTAGGAAGGAAAGAGGGAATATAACTCCTATCTGTCAATAAACTTGGGCTACAGAGTACCAGCAGGGCTGAAGGAAGGTCTGACAAAAGGTGAACTACTGATACAAGTATAAATGTGGATGGAAGAACTAAAACGCTTTGGTTATTAATTTAGAGTCCGAATGAGATACTTGGGAAAATACTCTAGTAGAAGTAGTGGAGCAAAAAAAGTTTATTCCGAGTTTGAACTTTATATGATGAGAGGCTTTATACACTCTGGCTGCACATGGTAAGGGAATGGATTTTGAGAGGTGTCCTTTATTTAGATGCTAATAAACTGGAGACGTGGCTTAATATTTGTATGAAGCTTTTTAACACTTTCTGTCTAATGTTTTATTGGATAACCTTCCGTTACTGATCATCTGGTTCCCCTTTTGAAAGGCAGGTTTTTTTTGAGACCTGCTTCACCCTCAATAGCTTACTTTTTTGTTTTGTTTTGGTAGCACCTTGCTGAAAGATTGCATAAATTGTCATAATTCTATTCAGAAATAAGCTTGTAAAACCTCCAGAGCATGTTTGTCTTCAGAGGCAAAAGAATGGAAGACAGTCCAGAATACATTGGGAGATAAAAACTCTGTCCTTTAGGCTTTGGTGATAATCTCGCAGGTTTAGCATCAGTCCGGCAGTACTGATGAACTTGGTCCATATCTCATCCTTGTCTCCATTTAACTCTTCAAGCATTGAGTGCAGTTAAGTTAGGCAATTCATTTAATTGTTATGTTCTTATTCCCATTTCATTCCTACTTTCAGATTTTGCACTTTGTTTGCAGATACTCTGTTTCATGTCTGTGTAAATTTAAAAAAAAAAAAAAAAAGGAAAGCAGAATGGAGGCAAGACAAGTAAAGACTGAGTAAATAGCACTTGCTTTGGCTGGGGACAGTGTTTCCCTTAATATTTTTAGGAGTAAATTTGTAAATCTGGGAGAAGAAATGAGTTGTGTCTGGTGCTGATACACAAATTGAAAATATTCATTAGGATGCCAGTTTGTTATGGTGATCTTTGTATTAGTAACTGCTTCAAGCTAACATAATAGGATTTAACTGTTATTGATGTCCAGCATGTATAAGACACTTCTAATAGACAGTGGATTATTTTTCTTGTTTAATCTCTATATGAGTCCAAGTCATAAGAGTAGATGTCATCTAATCCAACTTTAACAGCTAGAACTAGGTATTTGAGCACCTTCTGTACACCATGGATTAAGAGGGGAGTGTGAAAGCCAAGAGCTGAGGGAGAATGGTAGACAAAAAAATTAGTTTAAAGAGCTTTTAGATTACAGTTTTTGTGAATATCTAAAGTTTTAGTTAATGTAAATTAATCTTACTAAAAATGGTTACCTTTGGAAATTACAAAATTTGAGGTTGCAAAGGATGTGTCCAACTGAACTTTTTGAAGGGCAAGTTAAGACCTAGTCAACTTGGTTTTGCTTGGCTCATCTTTCAATTGTAATAATCTCTGCAGAGTTAATATTTCAATTGATGACCTGTTTGATCAGAGGTGTCTTCTTAATTACCATCTTTTGTTTTAGAATTCTGTGCTTTATGTGCAGAAACTTCTTTAGGTCATGGACTACAAAAATACTTGGGTCGGTGTTTCTGTTGATCATATACTACACCTCTGTTCTGTCAGTTTCTTTTGCTGAACTGTTTTCTTTCAGAACTTCCACTTACTTTGTGTAATAGTTCTTGCAAGACTACATGCCAAAAAGTTGTTTGTAAATAGAAATAGCAAAAGATCAATTGTGGGGCAGAGAGATTGTGGAATAATGATTTTGGTGGGGGTTTTTGTGGTTGATTTTTTTTTTTTTTAATCTTTCAGATATTTTATCATAATAAAGAAGGATTTTATACAGAAAGGAGGAAGTGCTCTGGCATGATATTTTTGCTTGCTGTTGTGAATAGGTCAGGTATAGTTGAGTATACCTGATGACCGTCTTGGTATTTTTTTGTGAATTAACATCTTGTGCACTTTCACTGGAACTGGGGACAGCAGTACACATGGAAATATATCAATAAGGGCTAAACCCATGCTTAATAGAGGAGGGTAGACCTGCATTTAAAATACATATGTGGATTTGCAAGTTACTGTTTAGGCACCGTAGAGGCACTCAGCTATTCCAAGCCAAGAACAAATCTTCCCTTTTCTTCAGAAAGCTAAAGTTGACTGCTGAAGGATGGGGTTTGTGGTTGAAGTACAGTGTTTTAAGGAGGTAGGAAATACAATGAGAAAACCAATTTCTTGAGAATGAAAAGTTTAAAACTGTTGTCCACTTGTTACTTGACCAAAGAGACCTGTAACGGTGAACTGCTGTACTTTCCCCAGAAGCTTGACCTGAGAGATACAATACCATGTTATCTTACTTATCTTTTTTTCTTTTCTCTCTCCCCCTGCTCCCCCTTTCATATCTGGTTATCACTGAGATTTTGACAGGTATGTTAGATATTTCTTCCTTTTTAGTAGCTTTGCAGTATGGATATTACTGTTTGTGCACTCTGATTTTTATGGAGTTGCACTTGCAAAAGTCATTCTATACTTCGTTGTCAGAGGACAACATGAGTTCTTTAACTTCATATAGGTAAATCAGTGAAATGCAAGTCTTCACTGATTGTGCTTGCCCCATGCTTTGCTGGGATAAGGCAGCACTGAGCCACTTCCTGAATTACTATTAAATGTAGTTTTGATCACCAGTCAAAATACCACCCTGGTATTTTACTTGTATCTCTCCTAAATTGTACACTTACGTAAAAATCAGCTTACATTTCCTCAATGCTGAGAGGTGTGATGCTTGTTACTAGACTAAATCTTCCAACAGGCCTCGAGGGAGTACATAATAATTTTAAGTTGCCTTTTAATCAAGAACACAAACTAGTGGGTTGCTTGATTTGGTGTTGGGTTTTTTTGTTGTGTTTTCTTTTTTTTTTCTCAGAGATGTGCTGGGTTTAGGTTCTGATGGTTTTGAAGTTATCTCAATATGTTTTAAAGTGTATATCACTTGTCAAAGGAACATCTTCAGTGTAATGTTGTATTTATAGCATTAATTCCCAATTTTAATTGGATACGTAATTCGAAAGAACAGGATTTTTGTTCTCTGCATTTGTCTTGACGTTGATCACTTGGTCTTTTTTCATGACTCTCTTTGAGAGGAAGGTTGTTCACAAATACCAGTTTATGGAGTAACCTTTCTGGTCAGGTGTTTCTTTTCTTCTCCTATGTTTTGTTACATCGTTTAAGGACTGTGTAAAATAGTTGAATTCTGAAGGCACTGATTCCTTTTGAAATTTGCTACGCTTCTTTGAAACACGTGCCTTGTTTTTCTTTCATATATACTCAGCATTTTAAGAGAAATGATGCTGGCTGATGAGCAGCCAGTTCCTTTTTTTTTTTTTTTTTGCACCTTACTTGCAGTCATTTTAGTTATCTCTTATTATATAGCATAATACCCACTGTGTTCCAGGAAAGCTCATGCACCTGTCCTAATGATGCGCATTCATCTACCTAGCACTTCATTTTAAGTTGCTTAGGTAAATGACTGCTTTTTCAGAAGTTTCTGTTCCTTTAGAGTACTGACATAAGCTTGATCAATATCTTTCAGCTATGTGGTTTATAAACAATCAGAACAGGCTGACCTAAAAATTCAAGTTCATTCTAGTTACAAGCATTATGATCTGTAGTGCCAAAGGACACCGAGGGCTCTGCCCCGTTGCCAGTGATACTGAGACTGCTTGCTCTGGGAAGATCATGAACTGAATTATGATTTGAAGTTGTCTTAAAGATGCATCAGTTTCTCAGGTTATTTTTTTTCTCCCCACCAAGTACAGGTGGTCTGAAAATGTGAATGCTGCTTGAAATAGATATCTCTGTATTGCTGTTCCAAATTTATTATTGTGATTAGTAGAAATGACCAATTGTTAACCTGTTAACGTATCTTAAGTACTGATGGTAATGAAAGTATTATTCAAACTGACGTATTAGACTTCTGTGTTGTACTGTTTAACCTAATTGTTTGAATTTTATAGTTTGGATTAATTTGACTGTATTTGATTACTGTTGTTTTTAAAGTGAACGTCACTTGCATTGAAAGTAAAGCAAAGTTTCTGTCACTCAGCACAAATACAGTATTTCTTGGGCTTTGGTCGCTTTAGATTTTTTTCCAAGTTAGTCTGGCCAAAGTAATATTTTGAATAATTTTTTATTTTTCCTTACAAGTGCGAATGCTGTCCTTGAGGCTTGGAAAGTTGTAAACAAAGGCTTGTGAGTCTTTCTGTAGGATTTCAGTTTCTTCAGGGACCCAGTGTATGGGCAAGCTGAATGTGAGGGAGACTTGGAACTCTAGCATAAATAGGGCTGGAAGGTAACTTAGGATATAGAGAGATATATATTACTACAGACAGGCAGATTGGCATGTGAACCTGAAGTGCATCTCAGAGCTTTATAACTCTTTCTTATGCCTTTTTTCCTGTGGCAGGTCATTACAGAACTGTTGATAGTGGTTGTGTCTGTCTGCCTACTTTAAAAGCCTCCTGGGTAGAAGGCAAAAGCTAGTTAGAAACAAAGCTTGAATATAGGAATTGTTGACAAGCTGCTGTTTAGTAACGTTGTCATAATAAATGTTTAGGATAATAGATTCAGTATGATTTGATATACAAAACTGTTATTACTGTAATATAAGACTGTCATACTGCTGCTCTGTAATGCTTGATGCTGGCTGAAGCACGTAACTCTATAGTGTGTATGTTGTGAGACTTCTACCCTTAAACTGATACCCTTGTATCAGTTGGGCTTTTTAAGGTGTTTCAGGCACTTCTCAGTTTTGCCTTATTTGTATTTTTATGTATTATCTACCTACAGATAGAGCAGAGAGTTAAGGTTTGGTAATATGTCAGCTTTTAGCAGAACTCATTTAAAGCAAACAAGGTGGATTAGACCTTAAAACACTAAAGGAAATATTCAGAGGGCTATAATTTGAGATATCTCCTGCATTTCTGACCTGTTCTCCAGTTTTAGGCTTGAATTTTGCAAACTTACTGATTATGGCAGCTATACGTGTATACTGAACACTTTTGTTACAGCCTTTTCCAAAGGTGAATGGAATTGTTTAACTTTTCACTTTAAATATGGTCAACATTGAGAAACCTGTTTAGAATTTTTTTTTCTGTTGCCCTTTGTTAAAGCACGTCACTTGAAGTCTGTAGTAGAATGACAAACGCAACCAATTATATAACCCTACTTGGTTTTCTTTTAAACTTTTGGAAGGTGGATTGCTTTTGTTTTGATGAAATAATGTAAAATTGCCTTCTGTGATATGTTTTGGTATTTTCTTGGCATGAAATTCTAGACTTCATTTGAGAAATCAACTGCTAATGAATTAATGTACTGCAGACTATGAACATGGAAGTTGATGGTGATGTCCAAACCTCCTATGGCTAAGCATTATCATTCTATGTTTGAATGATGAGGTTTTGTAGTTCTGATTGTTGAAAAACTTGGAGCTTTTTCAATATATTTAAAGCTATAAATAGGTATTTCAGAAGTTGATTTGTCTCAAACTAGGTAAGAATTCTGATTCTTCTCCCCAGCGAATCCATATAAATCATTAATTTGTTTCTAATATAGAACTTTAATTTCATGAACCAGATTGCAGTTGTGTTACCGATACTTGAATGTATGTAAAAGTAAAGGAGCAAAGCAAAAATGCTCTAGTACTGGTTGCGATTTATAAATTCCAATTTAGTCAGTTAAAGTAGGTAATTAAAATCAGTCACATGAATGAAAAACATTGTTATATTTAGGAATGTTAAATATCTTAATTTGTTACTCACTTCAGAAATCTCATAAAATGCATGCTTTTCCTCCAAATGTCTTGGTTGAATAATAGAAACTTTCATCACAGGCATCAGTGGTAACGCCTGTCTTTATCCACAATACAATACTAAGCAACTTTATCATGGGTATACTTGCTCTGCTGCTTGGTGTGACGCTTTACCTTTTTGGTTTTTAACTCTGCTTGTCAAAGAGAGTGCTATTGTGGTAGGAGAACTAATAATTACTATTTATATAATACAACTTTAAAGGCTCCTGATTTAAGAGTGTGCAACTTCTTTGTTTCCTCCCACCTTTTGAAGTGACTAATAAATTTATTTTTGGAACTTCAGAATTATAAAACACTGAATAATGCAGCATAAAATATATTGCCTGAAAGGGGCACAGAACTTTAGATAAAGTTCCAGTAACTAATAAGATGAAATGAAGTGGTTACTGAGCACCTCTCCTTTGCATAAACTTAAGTATAATCTCAAAGCCTCTTTCTGCTCAGCAAGCTCTTCCTTTCTGGGGGAGGAAAAGTGGCTGCATTTCTCTGATAATTTTTAAAAAGGTGTCCTCCAAGTATAAGAATTTCCATTTCTGTAAAGTATTTGTAAGAACAGTATCGTCAAGCAGTGGTGCTCCACTTAAAACATATCTTTCTCACTTCTAATTACTGAGAATTGGAAGTAGTCTAGAGCAAAATTGCCAACTTTAAGTGCTGTGGGTAATGTCATGTGTAGCCACATCTAATTAAAAGGTATCATTATGGAAATTAGCTGTTGGACTATATATCCTGAGGATCATTTGTTATTGGAATATGAGTTTAATGATGTAAATGGGAGGCTTTAGAGGGCACTACTGGAACCTACAGTTTGGTTTTGGAGACTGATTTACACACAGCACAACTTGTTAATACTCTAGATAAATGTGTCACGATTCCCAAGTAGAGCATGGAATTGAACAGTTTTTACTCATCTCCTGGTGTTATTGAAACTGGTGTCTTGTTACTGTTCTGAAAACCTCATCTTAGTGAATGGGTTGAAGCAGATTACTCACTATCTCACTTCAGCATGCCTACTATTAAGTTTGTTCACGGGATCTGATTTCCTGAAAGAGTTTCTGTTAACAATCTTTCAATTACTGTTTAAAGGTTTTTATGACCACTTAAAGGAGGGATCTTCCAAACTGTACCGTGGGCCTTTAAATCATTGCAAATGGGCCTCTAACGATAACAGAGATTCCTATTTTAAAACCATGAAATTGTGAATTTGTCTATCTTTACAGCTTTCTCACTTATGTTGATAATTCTAAGCAATTTAAAATCCAATTATTTCCAAAATATGACAGTAATTAGATTAGTGTTTTTACGTGAAGAGAACATGTAGCATAAAATTCATTTTGAGGGGTATTATTTTATATTTACTTGAAGTGAAATTGAAACTACCCTATTAAGATTTTTCTTTAAACTTGTACCATGAGGAAAAGGGTTAACATTCAAAAGAATCTGAAATGGAAAGCAAATGTGTCTTTAATGCACAGTTCATGTCAGTACTATGAAAAGCACCGAGAAAGCAGAAGTGGAGAAAATAGTGCAAATTCATATAGTACAAATGGAAAGATTTCTGTCCTGTTAGGTCAAGATAGAATAATACTAATTAAACATGCTAAGAGAACAAGTTGCTGTTTCACTGAAGATCTGAAGTTAAGATTTATATTAACAACTACACAGTTTATAAAAAGTGAAAATGAGATCACAAATTGGGAGGCAGAGGGGAGCGAACAGCAAAACCCAAAATGTTTTTCACCTTGACTATGTTTGACAAGGCATGGCTTTTGTCTCTGATAACTGATAAGGTCTCTGGTTTGTTGTTGTGTGTTCTTGTACCTCCTGGCTGCTGATCTCGCCCGCAGTGGTGTCAGCTCCGTGAGGAATGTCAGTAGAGTGAAGCGAAAGGGACATTAAATGGTTGACACTGAGGGATGGGAATAAGTGAGATGGGAGCTAAATTTATAGGTTTGTGACATCCTAGCAGCTGGCTTAAGTCCTGCTGTTTGTTGCTTGAGTATACTAGCCTTAAAAAGGAAGAGAATGCATTGTAGCACGAGGAAGAAAAAAACAGCTGGTGGCTTATCAGTCAGCCCTAATGACAGAGAAGGTTAAAGGGTTTGGAAGGACAAACTTTGAAATTCAGAGTGCTTTTATTAGTAACATAAAATTATTAGTTTTATATAAGTAGTTTTATAAAGCTATTCTAAAACTTTGTTGTTTTCCATGGCTTGTTCAGTGCAAAAAGAAATACATTTGTTGTTGAAATTATTGTTTTATTTTTAAATATTAAATAAAGTTGTTTAAAAAAATAACTTATTTACTTTTGTTTCAAGCCTTTCATTAGGTGATGCTAAAACAATGCTTTAATGTTTTCATGCTCCTTAATGGGACTCTTTGGAAGCATTTTGATACTTGATTAAGTATCTTGCATCTTAATAATTTAGGAAAAACAAATGTTTATTTTTGTAATAGATGAAAGCATGAATGCTCTTGGATGGTATAAACTTTATACATCTTAATCCCGTCCTTTAGTAGACAGGATTTTGCTGTGTTTTGGTACTTAAATGTGGACAGGCTCCTTGTGCAGCAGCATAATCTAATGGTGGTGGGAAGAGAGCAGGAAATTCCGGATCTCCTCTGTTTAGGAGGAGCTGGTATGTCCCCTTACTTAAAGTTTATTGCAGTGTTTGTAAAAGGGAGATGAAGCCTAGGACCTTAGTGGCAGCTGTTAGAAGACTTTGGCAATGATAATGACTCTCACTTGTCATAATGTTAAAAGCTGGGGTTTGTTTTTTTATGCCGTAAGAGCAGCTTCTCTTTGTTGCGATAGTACCTATCAGAGTGGTTTTCTGTCAATTTGAGATGGTTTTGCATTAATTTATTGTGTGCTTACATTTTCTATGGGGTGTACTAAAATAGATATGCAAAAATTCAGGTGGACTGTACGTAGCACAATGATGCACCAGATACAGTTTTCAAGCCTGGAGTAAAACAGATTAGAGAGATTTGAGCTTCTTTGCAAAGGGAATTTGATGTATTGTGTTTAGTCAGATTTACTGTTGTATTTTTTTCTTTTTATATAGATATACCTTTATATAGAGCGATTTATGGCCATGGAGCTCTGTAATCATTTGACTCTTAAATTTAGTACATGATACCATTTATGAAGTGCTGGGTTACCTTTGGAATTAGCAGATCAGCCCTTTGTGGATCTCCATTTTGAATTTTTTGTGTTTTGTGGGGTTTTTTTTGGTCAATGCAAATTTTACTTATGTGATACATTATACAAAAATATCAGTATAAATATAGGCAAAATTGTAGCCAATTTAATAAAGTTGCCTTTATTCCTAACAGTTATTTAATGTCCATGCTGATTTTTTTTATAATATTAGCTTCTTTCCAAGTGATTATTTACTTCTCTACAGTAGAAAACCAGAAGCACACAGCTTTTATGGTTTTGTATTAGAGTTCAGTAGTTTAAGACTTATCTTAAATTAATTCTATCAAACTTTATATTCCGTTTATCTAACTTACACTGTTTCTATTTAAAGCAACTTAAAGCGTACAACTTCTGTATGTGTTTTAATTTCTTGACTCTTTGACAATATAATGTAAGGTTTTTATGGCAGTAGTGTTTTATTTATTTTCACCAAATAATGTACAACACCCTTTTGGTTTTTTTGGATTGCTTTCTAGCTTCCATCTGAAGGTTGCATTATCTAATGCCAAAATGCTATGATGGAGGTGAAATTTTTCAAATCTAGTAGATTAGGATAATTTTTCTTTTGTATGCTCTTAGAATGACCTTCAAATTAGCCAAATAGTTTGTGAACAAATGATGTTAGCTGTTTAGCATCTAATTTGGGAAAACAGTGCCCTTGAGATTAAAGATACTATCTTTGTGTCAACATACAATTTTTTTTAATTTTTTTTTTTCGTTTTTACCACCTGTGCTAACACATGTATACATTGTGTTTGAGAAAAATCAGGTGGATCAGGTTTCTCGTCTGCCCAGAGGAGCTGTAAATAGGTTTTGTGGGAAGATTCTCTTCATTTTGTAGTTGGATGTGTGGATGAACATTACGTTGGTACACAAGATAACAAGAGAAAACTATTTTGAGGATTATTTTTTTTTGTATGTACAGGAATTACTGCATCACGAATTATTATAGTTGCATTTTGATAGTGACTTATATCTAGTTCAAACAGGTAACAAAGGAAACTGTGTTGGCTTCTGTGATTAGTTGTGATGCTTGAATTAAGTAGGTTTAGCTATTGCTGAGATGCTTGCCATGTGCATTAGAATTTCTGTGCTAAAAATTAAGTGTTATTTAAACAAATTTCTAACTATCGTGAGAACATTTGATTAAAAAATGTGAACATCTGAATGAAACACCAAGTTCTTATTCTGGATACTTGATAAATTTCTCAGCTACTCATGTAAAACGTGAATTAAGAATTTGAGGAAAAAAGTTGTATGCTGAAGTGTATTGATTCTTGTTTGGTTTTGTTTTTAAAATCCACTTTGGGATTTCTTTTTTCTTTAATAAAGAAAGATCTATTACTATCATTAAAATGACCTGGAAAGCTAACCTGATTTTTATTTTTCCCCCCTTCCTTTTTTATAGATCTGATCCATTGTATTTACATGGGGTTTGTAAAGCTGTTTGTCAGTTAAACAAGCTCTCAAAGCCTTCAGCACAGAGGTTATTAGAGGTGAATAATGTGGATTTAAAGGATTTAGTAATTCATTCTAAATCCCAGCTATACTTTTAAATGCATTTTTATTTTTTTGCTTTTTTTTTTTAAACGAGCATTTTAGGAATTAGAATGCAGTCTGCTGAGTAAAAACTATATTTTATTGACATCACATGGATAATCTGGTTTGTCTAGTTTACAGCTGCAATGATCAGAAAAGGATTCTGAGCTTTTGAATTATTACTGGTGACTGATACTCTGCTCTGTTAGAAACGACTGTAAATAATCTGGTAATTGGCAAGTCAGCTCCAGCAGTAAAACTAACCTTGCAGAATTGTGGCATCTTTAAATGGAATAAGTTGATATTTCCCTTTTAAGATGGTTATGTTCTTTAATGTTGCTTGCTGTCTTGGTGCTTTAACTGTAGATTACTGCTTCATAAAAACAATACAGTTTTAATTGTAGTAAGCAATATATTTATTAAAATTTATCAACAAATTAACACAACCTCAGTTTTCTATCTGAAATGGCATGTTGTGCTGTTTGTTTTGACATGTTTCAGAACACAATTTGACGCAGTTTTTAATATGTTAACTGATGTTATGTTACTGGAATATGGGTACTAGCAATGAGAACGTTATAGTTGAGTAGGGCTCAGGATTACCCTTTGGAAATCGTAATACTTGTCATTCTTGTAACTAATAGAATTGCTTTAAGTGAAAAAGAAAAATCAAAATGCAAAAGCTTCCTGAGTTTTTTTAGTACTAAAAATTCCTAAAAGTTCTTGTTCATTGTGTCACCTGTTTTAATGTTACTCAGAGAACTTCCCTAGTAAAAAACAGTAATAAATAATCAGTTCATAAAGTAGACTGTTATTATGGTAATCCATCCTTGAAATCGTGAAGGCAGGTATTGCTGATGTCCAAGAGGGAAGGCTGCAGTTCTTCTTGTGAGAATAAGAATGAGATGTTGCTTCTTCATCACTGTCTTATTATTGAAGCTTTGCTGCAAAACAGAGATAAATCTGTATCAACATTTCTTATTAGAAGACTCTGTGTGGTCTCTATATAGGCAAAGTCTGTTTACTAACTGGCCAAGAAATGCTAAATGTTATGCTGAGTTTTTGTCAACCACCTGTCAAGAGTCTTTAATTCTGAAGATAACATTAACTGTTCAGTGTCTGACTTGTAATGATGCCATTTTACCTAGCTTTCTAGAGGAGGTGAGTTAGAGGGTAAATAAACCGCATGGAGGAGGGCTGACTCATACATGCCATGCAGCATAAATACCCCTGTACTTAGAACTGAGATTTAGGGTATTCTCCTGTGCCCCAAACTGTGCTCACTAGTGAGCTTGGAAAAATTTCTGGAGATCCCATGGAATCTATACTGTTGCAAGGGACTTTAAGAAGTTGTGCTTTAAAAAAAACCAAAATAACATAATGTAATTTAAAGGAATTTAAAATGTTATGAAAATTACTGCTACAGTAACTGCATTATATAATACCTAGGTTAAACGTAGATCTGGGAAGAAGTAATAGATGTAGATATTTGTATGGAGAAAATGTATTTACTCTTTGCTCCTAGCTCAGTTTTTCATTGTAACCTTTGAGATGTGCAATATGCAAAAACTCTGCACTAATAATTTATATTCATATTCCTCTGGACAATGATATTTTCGTATAATATGTCACAGAGTCAAACCACCGCATGTTAACTTTTTTCTGCTGAAAAATACTGTATGTTTTAGTACTATATTACAGCTATGTTCATATCCTTTATTTTAAAAAATAATAGATACCTTACTTGCAGAAGTTTTTGAACTAGACCAAGCTGATATTGGTCCCACAATTATCAGTTCTTGCTCATAACAAGATGAGTTACTCTGACCTTTGATGTTGAAAAGTGATTATAGTAACTGAATTAGAAATCGAGAAAACCCACAAAACCTACAATCTGTGTTAAAAAACATATGTAGATGAAACCAGTCTTATGAATTACATAGGCACTGCAAATTATGAATGGTCATTCACTAAACTGAGAAGAAAAAAAATATTTTCATCCTCTTCTTATTTTCACCCTCTTCTTAATTTCACAAGTGATAAAAATTTTGCTGTTTGTGACAACTCAAATCTTAGAGTATTTGAACTACATTAAATATTATTAGCTCTAATGACCCTTTTATCAAATGATGTGGATTAAGTTTTTCATCCTGTAGGTATTTCAAATGATATACTACAGGTTTGGATTTTGTTTATCCATCACAAAAGTACCTCATTGCAATATGACAGATCCTAACTTTGTGAGGGTTGATATTCTGTGTTTTGTTCTCCAGTATCTTGATGGTTTTATTTTTTTGTGTTTAAGTGCTGAAGAGATTATTTCATGATAATTTATATGCGTAAGTTTCTTACAACACAGCATTTCTAATTTACTACTTAACTTCATTGCTTAAATGCCTCAGTAGTTCTCATTTAGCTCTGGTTATAGTATTAAGATGTTGTGTGTCTGATACAGCCAGCAAATATAAGTGGATATATTTGACATAAGAAGATTATATGTGTCACACTGGTGTTCGCTACATATGTGCTTTGACGTTTACCTGGTTGTTTTACTTAGAAAACATGCAGTATTAAGGGATGGAGGGCATGTTTCTTGTGTGCTCTTGTCTGCAGCCTCTCTTTTTTTGCTACCAGTAGGTATTGTTGGAAGAGGCTTCAGGAAGCAGCTTCATTGTTGTTACTAGCAGTCTTTAAAACTACCCAAAATTAGTTTTTATGTAAAATTTCTTCTATATGTAATTGCTATTGTCTGTGTTTACTCTATTGACAGTGATGATACCATCTGCTTTGTCAGCCTTCTCTGCCTGTAAAAATCTCATGAAACAGCTTGTTTTTCTTCACTGTGTAAAGCACTTTCCAAATTCTACTGGAGCATATTAAATGGCCAAAATACGTGCTAATGCAGTTAATGAAAGATTTTGCAATTGCAAAATAATTTTATTAGGGAAAGATTTTGCTTGTTCCACTTGATCACTTAAATGTGTAAAAGTGACTGTATATGGAAACTTTTCATTCTTTTTATCGATTAATCTGTGATGTGGTTCCTGAGTAAGCTGTTTGTGGTGCACTTGTTTTTATTTCGTAGCAGTTCTTATTGCTACTTTTCTTCAACAGAAGCTGCGTAGCTGTTTTCTGTTGTGATTAGTGGTATTGAAGCACTGGAAATACTTAATAAGGCAGAAAAACAGGAGTTTTTCTCTTCATGGAAGAAGAGACTGCCTATTTCCTTAATCATCACTTATCAGAAATCTAGTGTATCATCTTCTGTACTGGATAAGATAGTGGCAGCAGTATTTCAAGAAATTATTGTGAGTGAAAAAATGGTGGAGTGCTGTAAATGTGAACTGAAAGTCTATGTCTTCTATCAGTTCCTAGTTCCTGTTGTTTGAAATTTTAGTTGTGGCCTTTTCAAGTAAAGAAAAAAAATAATTTATATGTACGTGATAGTTCTCTCAAAAAGTATATCTATGTGTGTGTTTATATATATGTATAAAAATATACATCACTACAGTTGCTCTTGTAAAAAAAACAAAAACAACAAAGACCCCCACAAAAACAACAAACAGAAATCAACAAATCAAAACAAAAAAGAAAACCTAACTGCATAAGACAAACCACAGGCAACTTTGTGACAAAGTTGTCATTGTGAAAATGAGTATTTGGTTGTGATAAATACAGAAAATGTTACTACTGGAAATTATTTTCAGTGTAAGGTAAAGTAAATTCCCATTTATGTTATTTCTATTCTATAAAATGTTTCAGATTAAATTTCTGAGAAAGTAATCTCAAAGCTAGTTATCTATAATGTTATGCTGCAAGCTTTGTTTTCTTTATTGAACACTAAACTACCTAACTGCAGGTATACGATCTTACTTTCTTTAGGTTTAATATACCATATTTTGTTTTGCAGTATCTCAAATGATTTCATTCCTGTTTCAAGTTAACAGGTTTTAAAAAAACTCTAATTGGCCATATATCTCATGGTTTTTGTGATTATCTGAAACTCAGCTTAGAGCAAGTCAGCCTATTTAATAAATACAGAAATATTTTATGGAAAAAATAGTTGTATTACCGGTGTCATAAAACAATGCTTCTTTACAAAGAAAAGAATAAAAAAAATAAATTCTGAATTAGCTATTTTCGATGGGTCAGTGAAAGCATTTATTGGATTTAGAGCCTCATCTGAGTATTTATGACATATTTTGTCACCATAGTACTATTTGTTTTCTACAGCAGTATTTCCAATTTACATTTACATGTAAGTGTTTCGATTAAATGCATTATCTGCTTTTCTTCATCAAAACCACAAATAAAAATAAATGCTCAAATTTAATTATATCTTTGAGAAAGTTCTTAAGACTTAGGAGTAATGTTAATCTTGCTCACAAAGAGTACTCATTTTAACAAACAACTTATGTCATACACATTCATCATGCAGTCTTTTGAATGCCTTTCCCATCTTGCTACAGTTCCTTTGTCTCTTCATTACTTCATTTTCAAAGTTAGCACTGTAGCCTGTAAATGTCAGATTAAGTTATCTCCCAAATGGTCTTTCAATAAGACTATTCTGATCTGAAGATAGTACCTTCAGAATGGCTAAACTGATTGTCAGCATTGCTGCTTAAGATAAAATTACCAGATGTTCTCCCTTATAACATCCAGTTTTTAGTTGCTTCTTAACCTTGACATACTTTAACCAGTGAACCATACAGAGTCTTGATCTTCAGCTGCTTTTTATTTGGCGGAGAAATGCATGTGAAAGTGAAGTGAGCAGGAAATGCTCCTCTCCATGTCTTTTAAAAAACAAACTAAAATACCAGGACATTTTGGACTACATTTTTGGAATGCTTTAGTTTGTTTAATATATTATTATAAAATCTGAAAGATAATTTGGGTATGGGAAGAGTGCAAGGTATGGTTTTCAGTCTTCATGGAAATCCACTTACAACTTGTAATTGGAAAAAAAAATAGCAAGGCCTAAGCTGAGTTCTAACTGATGGAGAAGTTTGAAGTTTTTGTCTTGTTATAGTTAAAAAAAAAAAAAGGTAAAAAGAGTCTTAAAATGGAGAACGTATTTAAATGTATAGCATAACTATACTGAAGCTAATTTCTATAGGCAGTTAAGAATTGTCAGGTGGACAGTTATGCTTACAATTACTCAGTTTTAGTGGTTACAGTGTTGGGTTTTTTTAAGGAATTAACAGGATTTATGTCAGGTGAGACCAAATGCCAGATTGCTAGAAATACAAACGTACTACAAAGGATTTGCTGAGGATCGTTGGTAAAGAAAGGGCTGTCTTTTCTGTGTTTAGAATTTTTGCTAAATTTAAATGTTTATGTCACAAAGTGTTCTTAGTTAAAAGTCAACATGAAGCATGTTTTTAATATAGTTAGGAGCTATAGAGCTTTTCCTTTAATGTTTAGTCTGTATATAAAACATTTATATTCAAGTATGCATTGTATCTAAGGAGCAGGTAAGCTTTCTCAAACTTTTCTTAATTTCCTTAAGTTGAAATAGAGTTTAATAGCTTCGACTTTTTTTTTCCACTGACAAGTAACTAGCTCTGCAAATTCCATATGTAGTAAGTTCTTCGAACATTTGGTAAGAAGTTGGTAGAATAAATTAGTTTTCAGTTGAACAAAATAATTGTTTAACCAAATGCGTATATTCCAGTAATGAAGGTAAGAAATCTTTTTTGTCAGATAAATTAGATTTTACTTTCAGCTTTCAAAGAAAAATACAAAATGCAAAAGCAACAATAATATTATGAAATTTGGAATTGCTGGACTCGCTCAGGTTCCTGAGATGTTAACTTTCATGGAAAGTTTCTTAAACACTGCATTTCCCATACACTATAAAAATCAGACTCATTTCTTTGCAACCTCTTATTAATCAGCAGCTTTGAGTCATTAGCATAGTTTGCTCTTATTTTCCTTTACTACTTTTGTACTGAGTATAGGGGCTGGTGAGACATAGGACTGTAAAAGTACCTGTTCTACTTGCAAAATTGTTGTGTTCATGGGGAATGCAAGCTGGTTTTATCAGGGAATTTCTGATGGAGTGGATGTGTTAGATAGGGCACCAGGTAGGAATTTTATCAACTTTTGGCAGCATGTGTTGCTGCAGAGTAATCACTGATATCCTAGAGCAGATGAGAGCATTAGCATTTAGAGCAACTTTTTTTTCCTAATACATTTGTTTTTGCTTAAAACCCCTTCAGTAACAAAGATACCTATATACAGAGTCTCTCAAAATATCCGTTTATCTCTTTTCTTAAGAGTGAGTATTTTGGGCATCTTCTCAAAGGCAAGCAACATATGTCTTCCTACAGGATCTTGCTAGTGCGTAATTTGTACATTGTGGAAACTTCAAGCGCGTAAGGTTAACAAACTAAGGGAATGGGAGTGACAGGCAGAGAGGAAGAGCAACAGGGTGTAACTGGATTGAACTTCAGCACAGAAGCTCCACTAGATGCTCTAATTCTTGGCTTGTTATGAATGTTGTTAGCATTGTGTACTTCCTGGTTCCTTCCATTGTTCCTAAAATGTAAAGGATTTTAGGTGGTGTGTATGATGATTTTGTGTTTATGCATGTCACAGGCATGTGCTTCTAGAGGTTGTTTCTTGAGTTCTAATTCTGAGATTGTATAGAAAGATTTGAGAACACAAAAGTAAAACTTGTGGGTTTTTTTTAAGAAGAACTGAACTCAAACAGAACGAAAAACAGAAAAATAATTGTAAAATACCACAAGTGACAATGTTAGACATACAGAAATGTATTGAGTGTAGAGATTCATTCATTGTTGAGGAAAGAGACTAACTTGATGAAGGAGAAGAAAGTATTCGATTGCTTTTTCTGTATTGTTGATGTAGAAGCAGTTCACTTTAGCATGGGTCACTTCTGCTTTATTTTCAACAATTCTGTAGTTCCAATGTGTTAAGTTGGACACATTCAAACTAATGCTGTCTTAAGTTGGTCAAACTGATGTGTGAACCACTGCTGTTTATTTTCTAGCAATTCAGTGGGAGTAAGGTAAATCCTAGAGGATTAGAAAAATGCAGACTGTAAGAAATTATAGGTAAATATTCCTACCTTTGGTTCTGGACAAGCAGTATTTCGGAACACAGATATGTTATTTGTAGGGAAGCACAAGGAGATGGAGTGTGATTGAATGAGAGTATGGGACAAAAGAGCATGAGAAATCTTCAGTTAAATGTGATAAAAATGATCCTTTGAATTTGGCAAATATATCTGTTTCCGGTAATTCTGTTTGATAACGTGGCTGGCCTGACAGGTAGCAGAATCAGTAGCTGCAGCTGCAACTGGATTCTGATAAAACTTTTGAGACTGTCCAACTAGAAGTGTTAGTCTACACTGTGTTCCTCAATTGTGGTCTGTTGGTCACTACTGTATCCAGTCCCTTCACAAGAGAGTCAGAATTGTTCTTTCCTATGGAGTTCTCAGCTAGGACTGGGAGACAGCAGTTTGAGGAAGAGAGTACTGCCGGTCATCCATTGGTGTGAAAGCTTGGGAATCATTTGTTAAAGGCTTAAACTATGATAATTGATTGCCGATTATTCAGTTAAGACTGAACCTTGGCGTCATGCAGAGGTCTCCTTCAGCTTGGATCTCTAATGCATTCAAGAATAACGTGGTTGGTGAGATAGAAAGTAGGCTTAGAAAACAATTAAGTCATGCCAAATGCTTTTAAAGGTGAAATCGAAGTTCAAAACTGTCTTCAAATTAATGCACCCAATGTCAACAATGTGGAATTAATTACACAAATGTAGAGCATATGTTGTTGTTGGGGGTCATAAAAGTTGCATATCAATACAAAACTGGGGGAAATGGCAAGACAGAGGTAATGGAGAAGAGCATCTGGGGTCAATGAACGTTGAACCAAACGTAAGAACTGGAATTTTTGAGCAGGGGAGGAAGAAGCTGGGATGTGTTAATAGGAATCTGATTTATAAGATATAATTGTTCTGAGTAACTGAGACAACCTAGAGGTCTCAGTTGAAGTATTGCCTTGTCCAGGCTTCCTACTTTAAGAAAGGAGCAAATAGAGGGCCTAAAAGAGGTAACAGGAACAGTCATTTAGAAGGAATACCTATCCGGAAATGGTCAAGGTGGTAATGCATACAGTTTGGAAAGAAAAGGCAGAGGACTGAGCTACTTTGGAACAATTTATGAAGGCTCTTCATAAGGAGAATATTCTGGGATTAGCCAGAAAAGAAACTGATTTAACATTTAACTGACTGTGTTTCAATTTAAGCTAGCAGTTTCTCAAACAGAAGCCACAATTCTTAATGGTGTTTAGACAACATGAACAAAATTGCAAGCTTAATACAAATTCCTGCCTTTTTTTTTTTCTTAGAATCATAAATTCTTCCATATAAATTGTAACTCTAAATTATCTTATATTAGAATTTCATTATTCTTTTAATCGTGATCCAAGTTAATGAAATGTTAATAAAGAGGCTGCTGTTTTTCTTGGGAGATAAAGAATGTAATGATACTTACCTTGTGTGTTGGTTAGAGTGGATTAAAGTCCAATTTACAGTATTATTTTAGCTTTACCGGTAGAATGGGATAGATATCTAAAGATTTAGTGTGAAGGAAGTGTGATTGTGGAGAAAGGCAAGTAAGATGCTGTTTATGTAAAACGATGGTGTGATTTTGGTATGAAGCATGAAATGTGTAACAAATACAGGATTTTGATAGTATTACAAGGCTGAATTTTATCACTTTGTAGCTGGTTCGTTGCTTGAATCCAGTCTTAGTGAATCTTCCTTAATTTCCTGTGATTCACAGTTTCTATATGCATTCGCAAGTGCCTTTATTCTTTATTCTTTCCTCCCCACGTTTGATTCAGACTTCATAGTATGTCTTTGTTTTTTTGAGCTTGAAATGCTAAATAATTTTGGGAGTGTATTTTCCATGTGAACAGTTTAGCTGTTGTGAAACATGCTTATTTTTGTTGAACTGTAATTTTCTTGTGTTCATAATTTCTGCTCACTCCTACATCATTTTGAATCTTTGCAGTTGTATAATTTCAAATATGTTGAGTTGTGCTACTCAAAACCAATCTTCATTAAGTGAGGAAATGAAAGCCAAGAACTTCATAATTCCATTGAAAGGCTTTGTTTACCAGGATCTAAAATATCCAAACTTCCCTCTTTACTGCAGAGTTTCTCTTTTCTTAATATCTTCTTTGAATTTAGTCTGAAATGTATAGGTTTATGTGTCCATTGATCTTGGTGCTTCATCTTTGCATTGCAGCTGTCCCAGAGTACTACTGTATGTTCTTAATACTGCCTTCACGTAGTGCTTTGTTTATTTATATCTTAATTTCCAGAATGTGTGGTTGAAAATAATGAAAGGGAAAAAAACCTGGAAAGTAACAAGGAAGTAATGTTATGTATGGCTAATGTGGTATTACCACGTTAGTTGCCTGCTGATATTGAAGTTAGCCAGCCAAACATGAAATAGTAAGCACAACTGAACAAAGGATGCAGCTTAAAAAAATGACGTGCTTTTGTCACGTGTCTGTATATACACATATATATAAAATGTGTGTGCATATATATATGTGGCAAATAACATGCTGCCTGAAGTGAATACTTTTTCTTTTCTTTTTTTTCTCTCTCTGAAGGCAGTGCTATGGCATAGGTAGATTTCTGTAGAAGAGTTTCAGTAGATGTGGGTGGCCAGCCAGCAGTATGCTGTCCAGATTGGCACACCAGAACAGCAACGAAGGGTGAAAAAGAATTGTTTTCTGCAGGCTTCTTAGCTGTAGGCAGGGAGCAAATTAATAGTGGGCCTAGCGACCTTTCATGAAGGCCCTGTGCCAAGGGACTGGACCTACACCTGGCACCCAGTGAGTCCCACCACGTGGATGCCGTGTGCACGTCTCATCATGCAACCAAAATCTCTGCATTTTTGTGATGTGATGCACATTGTTCGCCTACTAATGAGTGTGCCTAGCGGCGTTAGTGATGAGGGAGGGTGGTTTGTCGTGTCTGTAAGAGTTCATGCAACTTAATGAGGAGGAAATTAGGACTACCACTGCCCTAGACTACCAGACGTTAAACTTTAGAAACCTGGTTTCACCTGAAACCTTTATCCCTCCCCAAGGTAGGGGTCTCATAGTTATCGAACGTAAGAAAATAGTGCCTACATCAGATGTTTAGTGTAGTATTATAAATGGACAAACAGTCGATATTTTAGAGACACAAATACATTTTGCTAAATTTTAAAATGCATTTGTTTAGTTGTTTTTTATAGAAATAATATTTTTCTTTTCTTTTTCCAGTTTAACTTTGTTGGAAGAATCCTTGGGCCCAGAGGACTAACAGCTAAACAGCTTGAGGCAGAAACAGGATGCAAGATAATGGTCCGAGGGAAGGGCTCAATGAGGGACAAAAAGAAGGTAAGCCCTTGAAAGGTAGTGTAGTTTCAGATGCATAGTTTTGTTTCCTAACAAGGAGTAAGCTCTTGTCTCTATTATTTGTTGTGTTCTTACTGTGTGCTTTTTCATTATCTAGTGATTTTACAGACAGTAAATAAAACAACCTATCCTAAAGAAGTTAAATGTGCATGCTCTATAATGGTGCAATTGGGAGTCTGGCAATTATAAAGTATTCTTCAGCAATAACTAACTTCTAATTGTGTCATGTTTCACAAAGTAAGGGTAAAAAATGAAGTTAAATGTATTTTTCTGAGGAAAAGCTGTGAACCTTAAACATGTTCTTAATAACTGTCTTGTGTTGAAATACCAAAGTAGTGATTTGTGCAAGTAGTGTGAATCGGAAAAAAAATGTTTAATATATTCCTGGCAGTGAATTCTGTCTGAGTGAACCAAGAAGCACTCTTTCTAGATTTGTTTTATATTCAAGGTGGAGTTGCAATGTAATTAACGCTGTTCTTTGCCCTGTCCTGTAACACACATGCTCTGCCCATATAAATAGGGAAACTACACTTTTCAGGGTAGAGCCATCCTGAAAAATGTCAAGTTGCTCTGGTAGTAACTCCTGGAAGTAACTTCTTTTTACAGGTTTATTTTCGAGCTATTTCTCTCTCTCTGTGGTTACTACTGCTGAAGTTGCATCAGGATCTCCACTGCAGTTTTGAAATGTGCACTTAACAGTAGTACTCTTTTCTTCTTTATTCCTGTAAGAACTATTTCTTTTGGTTCTTTCTTTGGAAAATCACCACTTTTCCCTCTCTGATCAGCCACATAATACATTTAATTCATACAGATGTAGCACGTGATGATTAAAGTAGAGAGCTAATGTCTCCCCAATTAAAAGTCTTAGACCTCCCAGAGCATATGACTGTGGTGCTCTCAAATTTCATTTGATGCTTTTTATTTTCATAATCTGCTGTAATACTATCATGACCCTTTCTCTTATTTTATCTGTAGCTTCACTGGGTATTTAGATTGCCAGCTTTTGAGCAAAGATCGATTCTAACCTAGAGATCTTTTGGTTGTCTAGGTTCTATAGAAGTAAGAGACCTGTATTGTCGTAAATACTTGTTTTGTGAAAGTTTCTTTTTTTAAAACATTATAGTTTATATTCTGAGTTACTTTTTCCTCTTGGCTGGGGGGACATTTAACATTTAAATGAGTCCTACTGTTACGGGGTTTTAAACTGTAAATGGGTAAACAGAACTTGTAGAGTTGGTATTTTTATATAGGATTTTGAGATACAAATTTCCCATCTATATGCAGTGGTAGGAGACATTAAAATTTCTGAGTATTGAAATTTCAGCGTGCTTCACCTAACATACCAAACTATGTGAATGTAGATGCTATATTTTGAAGCAAAGTGTATGGTTCATATTGTGTGAACAGGCAGCTTTGTCTGTGACTATTAATAGTAGTCAAATTTTTACGTATTCTAGTGTATTGTTGGTTTGGTTGGTTGTTTTTGGTTTTGTGGATTTTTTTGTTGTTGTTTGGGTTTTTGTGTGGTTTTTGTTTGTTGCCTTGTTTATTTGTTTTGTTGTGGTTTTTTTTTGTTTAAAAAAGATATGCTGGGGCAGGAGATTTAGTGAAAATAATTGCCTTCCTTTAAGAGTCTGCAAACTTCACCTAGATTTATAAGACAAGGCTATTCAATGTGCTCTTGAAAGCTACCACTTTTTGGCTATTAGATTAATTAGAAGGTAAGATTTCTGACTACATGTGTAACAAAATAAATCTTACTATGCTGAATAGACTAAAATTTAGTTTGCAGCAGTTGAATTATCAAACTATCAATTGCAAAGTACTGATACCTTAAAGAGAGTACTTAAAAGTTAATTCTGTTTTTTTTCTTGTTTAAAGATAATTTTTAAAAGGCATTGTATTTTTATCGGTAATACAATTCTAATCTTCATTTTTGGGCAGAATTTAAGTTTATTGCTTCTCCCTCTTTGTTGTGGGAATAGTAATTCGAGGTCAGGGTAGTTCATCAGGAGTTAGGTTATGTAACTTTTTTTCTGAATAAAAATGTTACTTCTGGTTCATTTACGTTCATAGTTATCATAGGTGTCTAGTCTTCAGAAAGTTTGTAAGTATAGATTGAGGCTCCAAGATTTGTGATTCAGAAATAATATGTTGCTGTTAGTAGCAAATGTATATTTAAGATAGTCATGAACAATGATGCTCCGATATGTTCTTGAAAGTTTTACGGATTGGCTTTGCTGTCTGGAAGAGCACACCCTGTCACGTTAGCAGTAGCTATACTTGCAAACAGCTACACTTGTGTGAAAATAAAGAAGAAAAAATCCTGCATGTGAGGCTTCAATTTTTCTTCTGAAGAGACCCATTCTCCTGTAAATGTTGCATTTGCAGTCTCTTTTGTAGAAAGCGCATGAAGATTGCTTCAGATTTCTGGAAATTGTTCTGTGTTCCCTGGCCTACATGCCATAATCCCCCAGATTCCATCTCTTCCCTGTCCTACTTGTTCATACTAGCCTTAACAGAAACCAAAGTGGCCCAATGAATTCCACATCAGATATGCTAGCCATTTTCCAGGGTGTGACTAGCAGTGCATTTTTGTTAGAGCTGGACAACCTTCATTTTTAGAATGCTTTTTATATTAGGTCCCACTGAAGATATGTCCGGCTACTGAAGACGTTCTGTTTCTACGCAATCAGCAGGGCAGGCACTTAGGCACCACCAGCCAATATAGTACTTGTACATGCACTCTGTCCTCTCACTGCTTGCTAGGATAAGCACATTCTCTGCCATGTTACTGGTCACCACTATGTGTTTTGACCTATCCATTAAACAGTCATGGGTCTTGGGAGTTTGCGAAGTGTATGTTAGTCACAGAATGGTGAAGGTTGGGTGGAATTTCTGAAGGTTCTACTGCCTAACATCTCTCCTCAAGCAGAGTCACCAGGAACAGATTGTCTAGGACCACGTCCAGGTGGCTGTAAGGTTTAGTGCCCGTGACCTCTCCACCACTGAGCCTCAGAACGTGTCCTCTCCTGTGGGGAGTCATCTCTCTAGACAGCTTGAGCGAGTTTACTGTCTGGGGAAGTGGTATTTTTGGACTGATTTCCCCCACTTAGCTTAGAGGAGCTGAGACCTTGTGAATGGGTCACCTGATTTTTTTTAAGTGTAGTAAGAAAGCTGTTTTTAACAAGGGCAGGTTCTGTATGGCAGATCAGCTAGAACTTTGCACACATTAAAAGCTACAGACTGATCTAGTCAGTGCTTCAGTGCCCATTACCTCTTCTAAATTGTCTGTGGTCCGATATTTTCGGAGCACAGAGTACTTGACCATTGATGATTTCATGAGATAATACTGCAGTTAGTGTTGACTATTAAATAGTTTAATATATTTGAATGCTATGATAGCATATTTCAATACCAAATAGTATAATACTGGTTGTAAATCAATGTTGAGCACCAAATAATGTTCTCGATAAAACCTATCTTCATGCCATCCATTCCTAATTTTTCTATAGTAGTTTTGCTCTCCTGAGGTGTTTGTTAATAATTTACCTTCTTCGGATTGGACTTTTTGTTGCTATACCATTGTTGCTACAGTAAAAAGAATGTCGTGGTCTTTGATTATGGTGCAGTTTGTGATGTGTCCCAATAAGATGTTTCTTCTAAAAATAAGGATTTGGAAGCTATATTCAAGACAGGATGATGACTTACCTTATGAAGAGAGGCTGAGGGAACTGGGGTTGTTTAGTCTAGAGAAGAGGAGGCTGAGAGGAGACCTCCTTGCTCTCTACAACTACCTAAAAGGAGGTTTTAGTGAGGCTGGTGCTGATCTCTTTTCCCAAATTACTAATGATAAGATGAGAGGAAATGGCCTCAAGTTGTGCCAGGGGAGTTTAGATTGGATCTTAGGAAGAAATTATTTCCGGAGAGAGTGGTTAGGCACTGGAACAGGCTGCCCAGGGAGGGGGTGGAGTCACCATCCCTGGAGGTGTTGAAAAAAGAAGTAGATATAGCACTTGAGGCTCTGGTCTAGTGGTTAGGGATGCTGGGATGAAGGTTGGACTAGATGATCCTGGAGGTCCTTTCCAACCATAGTGATTCTATGATTTTATGATAGATGAACTAATGTAAGGATGAGTGACCTTAGCTTGGGGAGTAAGTACACTACTTACTATTGGCTCTTTTTTTGCTGATGAATTATATACTTAAGATTATCTCCTTAGTCTTTCATCTTGCAGTGCAAGATGACTGACTGACTTGCCTGTCAGTGCCTTCTAGTGATAGCAACCTTTTCTTTTCTGAAGAGGCATCTCTCATTGCAAGTTCTACTTCAAAATGCTAATGCACTTCAGTGTAAAATATCGATATAGTAGTATTGTCTCATGGAAGGTTATGTTACACTAACTGTTTTCAAAAACTCTTTCCTTCCATTTAAAGTCAAAGTTATTTAGAGAAGTGAATATTCAAGATTTTTCCATTTTTTGACTGAATTCCTTGGAAATTAGGAGGAGATAAGAAATATGGGTTAATTTGCATGTGTTTCATATCTGCAAAGCTGATTGCCCAGTGCTAGTTATCAAAGAAGCCTTACTGGGTGTGGGAAGGAATTATTTACTAAACCAGTGTCAATCTGTAATGTGATGACCATGTGGTATTAAATACCGTCTCCTAGAGTAAATTGTCCATCTACTTTTCTCTTCCTACCTTGCTAGTGGTAGCAAAATCCAAGACAAAATACAAAAACTGATATGCTGGAAAAGAAATCATCTGGATTTGCTCTGTAGAAAATTTTACTCTCCTGAGTGAGCCTATGAACAGAAGTAAAGAATTAGAAATTGTTGTGACATGGCCAAATCACTTGAACTAGTATCAAATCTTGAAACTTGCTGACAAATTTCCTCCAGAAAGCAAGGGAAATCCTCAAATCGTTTGTATCTGAGGCTCAGCTGGTAATCAGAACATCTCTCTAGGCAGCTTTAGACAAATTTTAAATCAGAACCTTAATTACTAAGAATATTGTGAATAGAGCCTGGAGGTACTTGAAGGAGATTATGGGGGAGGGGAGAGGGGTTGCAGGCGTTCATCAAAAGCTAATGAATGTGTAACTGTATTGAGACCAAAGCATTTTTCACTTGATCTGAATGCACCTCTCGTTAGTCAGTGAGGAAAACTAGCAATTTTCACGGGAACCAAAGATTAGTGTGTAATAAATGGGCCTATCCAATGATGGATAAGCAAAACGTTGGAGTTTTTTGTCATCTTCTTTGTCTTATGTGAATTCCTTGAAATGGACATTGACACACCCATAGGGAGTAAGCTCTTTGCTCTTGAACGCATTGACTGCCATTACCTCACTCACTTAGAGGGGTGTGGAGCCTTATAGCATCAGGCTGCTAGCTTGTGCCAGTGTTAGTCTACTGCATTGTTTTTTTCCCATTTCTTCCTACTTTTAACCAAGAATCTCCTCTCGAACAATGTTCAAGGAGAGGACATCATTCAGTTTTACTTCATGTGGAAACATCTCATTGTGATCCACAGGTTTTCTTTCCTTACAACTGGTTATTTCAAAGAGAAAGGCAGATAGCTATGCAGTTCCAAGTATGAAGAACTTGATGCCTTCTTTCACTGCAACAACTTCAAATCTGTTGCACTTTACTCCAGATTAGATTGTTTGAACTGATTTGTGGTTTGTGACCTGCGTTTTACTTGTTCCTAACATCACTGTTCACCTTGCAAGCAGAAATTACATAAAGTTTTATGAAAGACAAGCTCTCGGTTAGTATCAGTCTTAACCTTTGACTGGCGCAGAGTTGTCACAGTAATAGATAATTTCGTTTCTTTGGACTCTACAGTTTTGTGGATTGGTTTTTGTTGGTTTTGTTTTATTTTTCTGTTTTTGTTTTTGTTATGATAAGACTAAAAATGAATAAAAATTTATCTTCGATACCCACACAAGGCTTGAGGAAAAATTTAACTGTCATTATGTGATGAATATCCTCTGATCAGGGTATTTTACTATGCTTACATGATGTATATATTTGAATTATGATATATTTGTAATATTTTAATACCTTTTAGTGTCTGAAATACCATCAACTACACTTTGATTTCCAGTAAAAAAAATCTTAAAAACTACTTAGGTTCGCTTGTAAAGTGAAGTTAGTGACATTAAATAATACGTACTTCGGTGTGTCTTGTTAAATTACTATCGTAATTATAGGATGCTTTTACATTCTGTGAAAAGTACTATGTGTGAACAAACAATTATGTGTCAGCACCATAACATTTGTTAAAATGGAATGTATTTAGCATATGGTAGCAAATGGTAAAGTTGCTCTATGTTTCAGAAAGAAAGGTTGACCAGCCATTGTTATTCTTGTCTTCTGGGAATAAATTGCATGGCTCAAGACTGTCACCTCTAAAATCTGCCTTTACACTCAAGCATACTGCTGCTTGACAATTTCATCTATCTGTGTTGAGAAATCATGGCCATGATTTGGAATGGCAATTAAAAAAAAAGAATATGTAACTAGTTGCAAAGATATTTTTTTGAGTATTTGTCAATACTGGTAGGTGTAACAAGGAGGAAAAAATAAAGATTTTTTTTTTTAAGTGACCAGGGATATTGGAATTGGATAGTGAAAAGCAAATCTATATACATAATATGTGACTAGAATGACTTTTGCTTTTAAAAAGATATATTAAAAATTAAAAAAAAAAATAAAATTGACTTCTCCTTACCGGTAACTCACTGGCTATGGCAATGTGGAGTGACTGTTCAGCATGTGGGATATCATGCATTGTGCTTTGTTAACGTTTGTTGCACATGAAAGCTGCAACTTGTTTATGTAAGCGACTGCCAAACTGATGGTTATGTTCACTTGTAATGGCTATAAACTTCTGTGACTATGCATTAAAAGTCATTGTATGAGCAGACTGCTCAGATAAGATTGAGACATTACCTATACAGCATGTTCTTGAATCTAATGCATTCAGGTTATAACTTTTAAAATAGAAAATTACTTAAGGCATTCAGAATGCAGTACTTAAGATATTACCCTGGGAACAAATACCTTCAGCATCTAGCATCTTCTGCAATGACATTTCCTCTAAACACAATTTCTCTAAGTATGCATGTCTGTATTAAGTTTGATTTCTAGACAGGTCCATCAAACTTGGAGACTTTCTTCGTACTGCATTTTGACCACTGTAGTAATTGACCTTTTGTTCTTAAACTAACTTTAAACAAAAAAAAAGTCATGTTTGTATAAAGGTGCTACTGAACTTATTATACATAATCACAACACATATACATATCACAAGTGTCATTTTAATACACAGTGAAGAATATACTGTATTAAGCTGTATGGAAATTTGTACATAGCTGTATGGTGAAGAAAAGTCCTTTAGCTTGGAATCCAAGCCTGTTTCAGAATATACTGTGTTGATATCTCTTTACCTTTCAAGAGATTTGTTGTAAAATATAAGACATAATGAATATGATTTTGGTTGCTTGTAAGCTAGTATTTTTCTTTCAGTAGGGAGTACTTCAGAAAATAGGCTTTTCTATTCCAATTTTAAAACCTTTATTGCATTTGTAACCAGTTATATTGAATGCAGGAGTAGTTGTAAAGCTGAATTTATTTATTTTTTTATTTATATAAAAAAATATTAAGAATTGTTGAAATAGCATGGCCTTTTTCCCTTTTGATCCCCAAAGCAGAAGTCTCTTGAGTTATATCCCTTGTAGTCTGAGGGCAGTGACGCTCTTTAGAGATAAGAGTTTACACCGTTAGCTAATAATACAGAAAAGAAAAAAAAAAAAAAAGTCATCACAAAAAAAACCCAACAACTGATATAATTACATTATTAAATGCTAAAGGCTGACTAGTAGAAAATATACGTCAGGAGAAATTCAAAAGGCAATCATGTTGAAGGTAACTAATAGTATTTCTTGAATTACCTCTGACTGAAGAGTGACTCCTTTTAAGCTTATTTGAGAGGGTTTTGTAGTCCAGAGTCTCTAGAGTATCATCTTTGAAATCTTATCTGCATACATGTTTTCTTTAAGTGAAAAATGTTGAGTTCACATTGGCAGTAGTGAAGAATATAGTGTAGGCACAATAGCTTAGTATGAGAATATGAATTTTACAGGAGGAGAATGTTTTCCATAAGTTTTATGTAATATTTGACAAATACTTCTTATTTGAAGTAATTTATTGCATAAGTCTTTTCACTTAACAGTGAGGAATGCTTTTACTTTCAAGAGCAGAATAATTTCATTTTGAAGGACAGAAAAATTTAGATGCCTGAGGGCTTTAAGAATTACTGCAAAGCAATATTAGTATTTCAGAAAATATTACTGATACGTGTCTGATGCAATTCATCTTTTAGATAGGCTTATTTCATACATACCTTTGATTTTTATTGGCTGCATACTGAATCTATCTAGAATATATGGGATATATTTCTGCATATGCTCAGTATAAAATTGCATATTTTAAAGACATGTTTTCCTGTATAAGTTGAAGAGTAGCTAAAGGCTTTGATTACCTTTGATATCAAAACTTGATTTATATGTCATTTTGCTCAGAGAGCAGTGAAATTGGTAAATAGTTAATTGGTTATTGAACTAATTAGACGTGGCAATAACTGACTTAATGGCATTAAAGAAGAATTTTGTTAAAGACACTGGAAACTGTAGGCTGGAGGAGTGTAATCAAAGCCACCCTAGTAGAAACCATATTATATTTCCTTTTATTTTTCTGTCAGTTTCCTGTGAGCAAAAAAAACATGATCAAGAGGCAAGAGAATCTAGATTGTCTTGAAACTGGAGAAAAGCAACATGAAGTGTAGTAGAAATAAGTATATATTAAGGGAATCTTGAATCACTGCCTGAACATCTGTGTATAAACAAGTCTCTTTTATAAATTAAAATTCTATGTCTATTGAATGGTAATTGACTCATCTCAATCTGTACCCTGGTAGAAACTGTCTTTCTGCAAAATTACTCCTAAGCTTTTGTTATGTGGGAAATGTTGACCAGGCTACAACTCACAGCTGTTGGTATCTGGCATTTGAATAGAAGTTTTGAAAGGCTTGGAGGACATTTTGTATAGACTTGTTTTGAAGTATTGACAAAAAATTGTCTGCAAACATCTACCTACGTTTTATTTTGTCTAGCAAAAGTAGTAAAAGAAGTGAATGGTTTAAATAATGAAAATTTATTGTAACCTGAAAATTTTTCCACACTTTCTGCACAAGAGAATGAGAGATACGTTGCTGAGCTAGGTGAGACTGTTTGAGCAGAGTGTGGTCATTCTTATGTGCAGTCAAATAATTTCTTAAAACTCTAAACCTCTCTTGCAGGGGTAATAGTGTTGAGCATTTTCTAATAATACCAAACTAAGGGAATCAATTCTTATGAGATTCCACAAAATAAAGATTCAGGGATATTTCCCTGTCTTCATGATGCACTGTGAAAGACAGCTAGTGGTTTCCCAGGCTTTAAAGGTGCTGACAAATGAGAACGGTGCTGAACTCTTTCTAGATTCTAGGTTTTCGTAGGCTAAAACCTTAACCTGTTGAGCTGCCCTCAATATATATCCTCAGTATATGGCTGGCTTTATTTGAATTTTTTTCTTAAGAATTTCTATTATGATATTGTAAGCTTGCTTACCAGAAATAATTTGTTCAAGGCTGCTTTCGGAGTGTGTTTGAGTATCATGAAACTGTGCTTGGATTTCCACATGGTAAAGACTATGCTTAGTTTGAGGCTCACAGGAGTTTCCCTGTGTGAAGATTGGTTGTACTTAAATGTGTGAATGGAAGCAGAACCTGTTGATTCAGGGAGGAAAGCAGTATGCCTCTGTTTTCTGAGTAGGTATCAGTCCTTGGCAGCTCTTGGTTCTCTGTGTTTTCTGGGGGGGGCTGCCAGCAGGCAGAATACAGTTTGTTATTTTAGATCCTGGATACAGCTCCTTAGAGTCACATTTAGCAATTTTATTAAAACTGATAGGAAGGCTCTTTTGCATGGAGCAAAAGAGTAAGCACCAAATAATATACTACTATTGCTGAAACTAAATACTTAAATTACTAATTGAACATTTAAAAGATAAGAGATATTTAACTTTCTGCTATTTTATTGTTTTTCAGATAAAGGCAAGTAATCTCTAGTGTTTAATTGCAGAAAGGTACTGGATTACTTTTCAACTTGGAGAAGTCAACTCTATGATAACAATCAGAGATTGTAATTCGTAAAACGTCTGAGTGCTTTGACATTTAAACTTGGCTTTAGATGGTGAAAATTTTTCACTTTTCTCAGATCTGCTGTCTGTGTTAGCCTTTGTTTTGCCTAGACTTGGATTAAAACATGTTATTAATTATAGGTTACGCTTTTGCTAGGTATGGCCTGCAGTACAGTATATTAAGGATATGAATGAAATTCATCTAGCTGTGTAGATGTTAATGAGTATGCATTGGGACAGTATCCTTACTATACAGTTTATGCAGCTACAGTTGCAAGTTTTTATTGTCAGTCTTTACACTTTTCAGGTATAGAGAGGGATTTATTGGCAGGCAGTTGCACATTTTTGTTATTTTTTTTCCTGTGTCTAATTTCCACATTTTTCATGTCTTTTTGGGTAGTATGTAGGGAGTGTTGTGATGATGCAGAACTCACTAAAGTGTATGCACACTGTGAATATATCTTAAAAAAAAAAAAAAGTTGTGTTTAAAACTCATTTAACAACTAAGTTTAAATTCTGTGTTGAGAACCTTCAGGAAAGGATGAAAACTTACTCAAATGTTTCATGCTAAGTACAGAAATCTCATTTTCTTTTAAAGAAAACTTGTTACTTTTACAGTAGTAGAACACTTAACATAGCCATGGCCAGTACAGAACTTGCTTGGAGACTATTTAACTAAATAGAATCTGACAATCTGTGCAGATAATCTGATTTGATTAAGTGCTACAAACTTGCTATGAAACACAGATAATGCACAATGTTCATGCTTGACAAATTTGTTCATGTGAGCTATGAGCTATGTGAGAGATTTTTTTCTTGAGTCTGTAGAATCATGGTAGGATCATGTAGAGTCATCTCAATGTTTATGTTCCGTCTGTTTGTAAGTAGGTCAACATTTTTTTTTCTTTCTTTTTTTTTTTTTTTTTTTGGATACTCAAGTTTTTCCCTGGTTTCATAAGTTACATTCATTTTCCTTGCTTTGACATATGGTGCACTTTAGTTCTCTAAGGAAATTTTCTCTGTCTTTTTCTATCTCATTCCTTGCTGACCTCCTTCTGAATGATCATATGCTGAATAAATAATTATTATAAAGGGTTAATTTCCATGGTGCTTTGTTTATCCTCTGAAAATACGATGAGATGCTCTGAATATGCACTGAACTAAGTTTTGGGTTCTGTATTTGCATATATTTCCGTGAAGGTAGTGAATGATATAAACACTGGAGTTAAAACAGTATTACAATTGGAACTTGAGTAATTCAAGCAAGGAAGGTAATGTGAGGCATAAGAAATCCAGTGAAAGACTTCTCATTAATTAGCGGAATAATTGAACATGCTGAAGAGCTTCTGAAAGGGAAGGAAAAAAATCCAGCAGTAAAAATATCTTTGGAAAATATTTCCTAAGAGTCAGGATGATTGGTGAATTTGCACTATTTGCTTGCCTTAAAGTTAGTGGAACATGAACTCTTGAGTGTAGTAGCTATTGAAGAAATGTAGAGAATGTGAAGAAGTATGGAGAGTAGATGCCAATGTTGTCCTCAGACTTGGCTAGAGATTTCTGTAGGTAATGTGACATGAGGAATAAGTAAAAATTAAACATTAAGATTAATAGGTATCTCAACCACAACTTTTGAAATTCTCTTTGAATCCTAACAGAAGTAAGAGAGAAATGCAATTATGAACCAAACTGTCCTGGGTTTTATGTGTAATTTTGCATGTACGCTAGTGGTGTTTTTCCGTACACAAATGGAAGGAATTTTTCTTCAGAGGCAAAGAACATCATATTAATTGAATGCCTTGATCTGGCATGTGGCCAGTGAGCGCATATGACCTAATAACTATTATATCCAAATATTTATGTAAATTATGACATTTTTTTTCTGTGGTTAGTAAGTCTGGTGCAGGTGCTGCTTTTTTTCCCCCCAGTCTGTGCCTGCTATTCTGACCGTATATTGTGACACACGGTAGGTGTGACTCGTTCCATGAGGATAACATGTCATGGAGGGAAAAAGGAATTGGATGTTCTGGTGTGGGGTTATTTAATTATTTGGGGTGGTTTTTTTGAAATCATGTTCTTTGAGTGTTGCTATGGTGATGGATTTCTTTGTTGGGCTTTTTTAAACACTGTTGATAGCAATTTATCATAAGAAAACTAGCTCAATAGCCAGCAAAATCAGACCTCAGTGTTATGAATGAAAAGCTGAACACTGATCTTTCTCTTATCATGTCCTCTCCTAATACAGTCTGAGTGTGGCGCATGTATTGTCTCTGCAGTCTGGAATCCTGGGAACAATTGCCAAAGTCCTTTTCAAAGCACAGACATTGTCTCCTAGTTCTCAGGATTTTTTTTCTCTTCTAGCTCCCATAGTTATCCATGTCAAAAAGCTGAATCCTTTTCTATCCATAGGATCTTGAAACTGTGGGTGACAGATCCTGACATTTAGACTTAGATAAAGTTTTTGTTTTCTTTTATTATTTTTTTCTTAGTGTAACCAAGTACTTTAATTTATTACTTCTTAGTGTTTCTGCTGTTGGAGGTGTAAGGTGCAGTAAACACCTGGTCCATTCTGTGGGCAAGCTGCTGTTTGCTTTAGCAATTGTGTGTTTGTCTTGAATTCAAGGAAGAAGCAGTTTTTTTGAAAGGTGGCACCCCTAGCACGTTAATACCAACTCTATCACTACTTGTGTACAGTCTGGAAAATTTTTATAAATTATTATCTGGAATGCTTAGTCCTGCAGCTGTACAGAAATGATTAATGCTTCCCTGGCTATTGGATGTTGTTAAATGATTGGAATGCCAAACCACATTTAACCGACTGTCTGAATCCACCTGAAGTATCTGACTGATTCAATTGATCCACTTGATGGAATTATTTGGAAGCCACTTAAGATGCAGTACTAATGACTTCAAATGTCCCACATATTTACAACTATATGTATTCAAGGGAGTTGAATTTTTAGGTTGCTGAGGGTCTTGGGAAGTATTTTAACTAGTTTGGGCAACTGACAAAAAATACTGTAATGTGTAATTTGAGGAATGAAAAGTTAGTAGTTGACAAAGAAATTTAAGATTTAAAATTAATTTTTACAGGGGAAAGTATAGGTTGATTTGTGTTGTATTTGATCTCATTTTAGTGAGTAAGTAAACTTCAAATGGCTAAGCAGTTGTTGAGATGGCTTTGAAACAATCATTTATGTTTCAAGTTGACAACACTGGAATTGATTTACTTAAATTTTTGCTGACAAACAGACCTAGAACTTGAATCTCTTAACTCGCACTGACTCATAACAGCATTAATCAGAAACAGTCTTAAGATAAGCAGTGTTACAAGCCAAAATAATTCTATAGTTATTAATGTGGTTTGAAATACTGAAGCTAATCTGGAAATCAGTCAATATGTGGTGAGGAGACAAGGGTATTGCAAATGCCAGAATTGTTTTTGCAGCCTGACTAGTGGATATTTTCGGTGTACAGCCTTATAAATGATGATAAGTTCAATTTAGCTTGAAATGCACCTTTTTTGAATAGTTAATTTGGTAGTAAAATTAGCCTTCCCTTAAAAAAAAACAACTTCTCCATTTCTAAGAAAAATCAGATACTTTGAATTTGCCATGCCTTCTATATACACCTGAAGAAACAAATGTTTTGAAGAGAAAAACACATTTCCTATTGATTATGTGTTTCGGTTCTCTTAGGGAAGTCTTGTATTGTTTGGTTACTGCAGGCTTCAGACCTATTATTTGCAGTCAAATTGAATACATGTTTCATGACATACCAGAAGAATCTACCAGGTAGAATAAATAAATAAAGTGTACCAATTTAAAATTAATCACATTCGGTCTATTTCTTGTGTTCCTATTAAAGACACTTAATCAATTGACTGGTTTTGCAAGTTGAAATATTAAGTATAATAAATTTGACTAGGTATTGCTGTACCACCAGTCTTGTCAGATGCAGAAATGGGCAATAATCTGGCATTGATCCTGGCCTTTCACAGTGGTAGATACAGGTTTTTTCCAGTGTCTTCCTTGGAGAACCACATAATATATGGGAGAGTGTTTGCAGAGACACCACTGGGAGGGAATATTTGGGTTCCTCTGTCAGGAGTATCATTCTTTACGTCAGGTGGGTAGGAGTTCAGATACACATGTTACATTTGCTGCTCAAAAAATTTATAGTGACCCTTAGGGAAAAAGCAACAGAAGGAATATAAATGTTGCATGGGCAACAAGAGCAAGCTGACAGGCAATGAGTTTTCCCTTACTGGCTGGTTAAATAGGACTCCTTTATTGCAAGAGGAAGGAAAGATAAAATCAAGTTGAACATTAAATGAAAAAAAAAATGAAGCAAATATGAAGAACTTCAGAATATCAAATAATTTGTCACACACATTCATCTCATAAGTGTCAGTTCTTGTAAAAGCCTTTACAGCTTTTCCATGGATCTGAATTTCTAGAACATTTCAGGGCCTACAGCTGAATTTCAGAGTTAAACTGATTTATGTTTTCTTCAGGTTTTTAAACAGATCTCTGAATCAGATATCTCTTGTAATTTTTGCTGCTCTCCTGACCTTGGAAAAGGATCTGTGCTCCTGTGAGAGACATCTTGAAGGGTGGTTGACAGTCATGGAATCAACTAGGAAAGCATTTTCTTTATTTCAGTTACTTGGCTTGAAAGCTAAGCCTTAGGAAAGAACTGTTTCAGCTTTCTTTGTTAGAGTACATTTCCTCACAGCTGAGTCACTGAAAACACAGGCTTGCTTCTAGGGATCTTTCCCCTCCTGTTAACTTGGATGCAATTTTGCAATCATTTAGAGAAAAAAGATTACCAACTCCTTTCCCTGTGCCATTTTGTTCTTGCTTCTATAGAATTTTGCAAGAGCAACCTTTCCAAATCCTAATGGCAGTCCATAGTTGTGCGCAACAGTATTTTATAGACTAGTCCGTCTATATTACTGTAGTTCTGCTTTTCTGGGCCCTTCAGAGCTGTTGCCATATGTGCTTTCCCACAGTTTTAACCTGTGACCAGTGGATCTCTGAAACTACGGGCTGCTTCTAGAGGCTTCATAAAATGTGTCACAAAGACCCAAGCTCACATATCTGACCTAAGTGTGTGAAAGTCTGCACTTCTATTAGAACATATCTGTAGACCCTCAAAAAAAAAAAAAAAAAGAGGGGCGTCAAAATGGCTGTTCTTGCCAAAATTATGCTAACCAATTGGTTTTCTAGTGACTTTCTTCACATGAATGTATTTTCAAGATACTATGAAAAAAAAAATACTGATAATAATCTGCATTTTTAGTTGTGAAATCTGTTATAAACACAGTATCGTTAAATGCACAAACCAATGAGTTTTTGTTAATTTGAAGATGCAGTGAGCTTAGATATTGATAATAGTAGTAGGGAAAGTGCCCAAAGGATATTGTATTTAGTTCTAACTTAGTTAACCACTGTCATGTATATATTAAATTAATTGTACGATCATTTTCATTTCCTGATGAGCTGTGTTCTGGGGAATGTGCACTCTCATATTTGTTTTTAAAACCCTGATAAATGCAATCTGTTGGAATGTTTTTAAGACAATAGCTATTTGATGACTAACTTGTGTGTACGGGAGAAAAGAATAATCTTGATTGCTTACAATCTGACATTCGAAAAAGCATTTTTTTTAGTTCTCTTGTATTTGCATATCTAATTGCTATGTAATCAAAACTAAGTGAACTGTAGCTACTTCAAACCAAAAAAAATGAAAGGCAATCATCTTTACAGGGGGAAATATCCCACTCATATGCAAGCCTGTCTGAATATTAGAATTATATTCTTCTTGTGTTTAATTATAGGTGTCTGACTGAGCAGTAAATTTATGCCTATGTATTAAAGGAGTGAATGTGACCCTGAAACATCAGCTTTCCTTTGTTGAAGCAATGCATTGGCATTGAGGGAACTTAACAGTGTTGTGTATTTTGATGATAAGGGATTGTGCCAGAATAGCTGTTAATTACCTGCTTTGTTTGATATGGAAAGTAGTGGTTCCGCGCTTTTCTTCCCACCAGTGACAGTACTCAATTAAAACTTGTATTAAACAGTGATAATGCTCTCGTTTATCTGGTGGGGAAGACGTGAGGTGAAGAAAATTAACAGGATTTTTTCAACTGTTTGGAGGTGGCTTTGTTTTTTTGTGGATTTCTTCTTTTCTCTTTTTTTTTTTTTTCAGGAACGGAAAGTGACAGTAAAGAAAAATGTGTTTTATCCTTTTGGTGTTGTGGTCTGTGGTGGGTTTTGATGTTTTGGAGTGTTTTTTAATTCTTCAGGACTCTTAAGTCTTGCACTTAGTAAGAGTGAGTACGGTAGAAGTCAAAATAAGTCCCTAGCTGTAGTGTAGAAGTTATAAATTTGGAAGAAGCTTGCCTGACCTGTCCTTATTTCTCTGTTGGTTTTGAGTGGGGTTTTTGTTGTTTATTTTTTAAAAAAATAATTATTTTATTGCATTGCTTATATGTCAGTAAAAGAGGCTTTTTTTAAGAGAAAAATTATTTCCTTAGCTTTTCTATTTCAAATATTTGAAGCATTTTTTTCTAATACAGTCAGTTTTCTCAGCTTCTGTTAATACTTGCTGCTTTATAAAGAGATGTCCTCAGATCTAATTTTGCAAGATTTTGTAATCAGCTTAATGTTTTCCTCTTAGATGTCTTAAGTATATGACAAAACTGAATGCAGTATTTCAAGTGCAAACCCTTCAATGTGAGATAGGATTTTCTAAGTAGCGGCTATTTTTTGCATATCTAAACAGAAATACTAAGGAAGAGTAAGGCGAGTAAGTTAATATAGAAGAAATACCTGGAAATCTCTGTGGATCTTAGTTTCCTTCAGATAGCAATGCTGAAGAATATTCTACAACTGAAAATGTACGAAATAGATCACTGGACAGTAATAAAGGGTATAGAATTATTACAGTTAACACTTAAAATGTTTTTTATTTCGTTCATCCAAAGAAATTAAGGAATGACTTGTTTGCTTTATTTACAAAGTTTGGAAGGTCTGAGTTCAATAAGCTTGAAAAGGTTTGTTCTGGAGTGAAAGATGGGTGTTTGGTGCTAGACTAATTTGGCCAAAAATGTGTTAACAGCAAGTGAAAAAGAGTGATTACTGTAACAGCTTTCAAGCATGTACACGAAAT